>JANPWX010000067.1:4978009-4999003 GCA_024734555.1 Trochalopteron elliotii | reverse complement strand
AAAACCCAACAAAAAACAACTTCTCCCCTGCCCCCCATCCCGTGGAATTTTAACAAACAAACAAAAAATCCCTGTCACTCAGGGTTTCCTGTTCAGGATATTCCCTAAACAAGCAAACATGCAGCACTTCTCTATGTCATATGCATATGCTTAAATTTCCACCTTCCTGGAGACTGGACAACTGCATGGTATGCAAAATCTTTGCCTGGAAACCATAATGTTATTATATTATTGAATATTATTAATATATTATAATAGTATTTTTTACTACTCAAAATCTTGTGGAGAACATCAGATCCTGACCTAGTAGCAGGGGAATAAAACCATGAAGCAGTACCATGCAATTTTTTTTCTTTACTTGATGAAGCATTTGGATAATAAGAACTATGTATGCCTTTCTATTTGCTGCATTTTAAATAACCATTCAGCATTGCTTTCATTTTTCAGTTTGAATAAGCTTTATGAGTTGATGTTGTGATGTGAATTTTTTATTGCTGTTATGACAACAAGATGTCATTGTCTTCAGAGTGCAGAATTCCATAAGGAAAACATCTTTTGAAAGTGGATTTTGGCTGGCTAGTTGACAGTTACTTGGTAGACAGGTACTTAGGCTGCCATAGTCCAGGCTTTCTCCTGAGCTTTCTGTAAAGTCACCACATCCACTCCATGATCAGTCCACCTTCTCCTTGGCTGCACAGCCCTGGCTGGAGGAAGCTGCAGCATCCTCAGGTGAGTGTATCCCTGCAAACACCTTGGCAAAGGGGGCACCCTGCAGAGATGCCAAGGAGCCCATTTAGTCCCCTGCTGTGAGAAAAAAAAAACAATTTTCACGCAGTTTTCCAACATGGTAAAAAAAAAAAAAGGTCTTTTTTTTTGATTAACCATGACTTCACAGTTACTAGCAACAGAAAACTCTAGGATAACTGGAAGAGGTATAGGAGGAAAGCTAGAGAATAATAAATTTTAAAACCTTTAAAAAAAAAAAAAAAACATGACCTGGGACTAGATGGCAAGTCCCAAATTCCTCTTAAGTTATTAAGTGTTGGGTGCAGAGGGAGTTAAGAAGCTTGTCTGTCCTGCTGGAAGGAAGCATTTGCTTAAGAGAAATCTATTATTTTTCATTCCCATTTGTACTGGGCTGTGGCCTGGATCCAAGTCAGGGACCAGCTCTCAGAAGGGAATTAGAAGGCAGAGCCAATAACTAAGTGCCACAATAATTCTGCCAGCTCTGTAAGCATGCTACCAGCTATAGCTGGGTGAAAACTGCCAGCACACCAGAAGAACCCTGCAGCATCCAAGCTCCAAGTGGAGATACCAGGCCCATGGGAACCAAATACAATAAAACAGGGTGTGTCAATAACAAGACTTAAAATTAGATTGAGCTCAATCAGACAGTGGGGGACCAGAGCTGCAGTGAGAGGACAGTGGTCAAGACAGCTATGTGCCCTCTGAAAGAACTTCTCTTTGACCCCACCATTTTCACGGGATTCTTGAAGACCAGTAAGACCAACAAATCCACTAGAGGTAAAGAGAAAAAATGTCTCCTTAGCTCAGAACCAGGATAGTCCCTGCCATTGTCCATTTATGGGTTTTGGGTTGTTTGTTTGTTTGTTTGTTTGTTTGTTTGTTTGTTTGTTTGTAGACCCCCATCAGATAAAACTGTAAGGCCCCTAATTCTGATTTTAGGTTCTTAATTCAGGACTATTTGCTGAAAATTCTGATAATTTTGACTCGTGGTGCACAAAAATAAAAAAAAAACAAACCAGGCTTATTTTGTTTTCTCCAAAGGAAAATTAATTTCAGATAATAATCCTATTATTGAGGTGAGTTGTGGTTTTTTGTTTGTTTTAGTTCTTGGGGTTTTTTTTCCCTAAAACCTAGTTGCCTTTGATGGAAGATTCTGTTCCTCCAAAATTTGTTCTCACCCATAACCAAAATATCCCACATTCTGTAACCATGAAAAGAACAACAAAGCTGAGCACTGCAATTTCCAATTGGTCCTATTTACCCACAGACGTGAGGGAAGCCTGGAAAAAGAGAGATCTCAAGTTTGGCTGCTCCCCTAAAGCACTTCAACTTGCATTTCCTATCTTTACATGTGATCAATTCCCAAATGGTCAAAGGGGTCACACAAAGGAAACTGAGTACTAAAATAAGTTTCCCGTCTAACATAGCTCTGCACCTTGTGAAAACACATTCTACAGACAGACTAGTCACAGAGGGAAGAATGTCTTGTTAAATGTTTTAAAAGTATATCAACTTCCAAGGTTCACAGTGGGAAAACTGTGCCTAAACCTTTAATATTATTCCATGTATTGGCATAATTCACTGCTGATTTTTGTCTGTAAAATTTTTCAGAAAATCTCATGGGCTTGAACATCTGTAAATTATTTTTCAATACAAGATGTGCCTGGGTTGATCCTAGCTGAGATGTTCCTCAGCAGTGGCCTAGACACACAGAGCCAAGAGCTCCTGGGAGAGGGCAGCAAGTGGGCAGGTAACCTCAAAGTACAGTTCACACCAGGGAATTTCAAAGAAAGATGGGGGCTTCTGCTGAGGGAGATGGACTTTAACGCCCTTTCATCTGCAACTGCTGGTGAGCAAAGAAATAAATAATGCACCCAGTGGAAGATGCTTATCTTCTGAGCTACTCTAGTCAGCTGTGGCCACATGTGCTCAGTGTCATGGGAACTGCTGAGACCTGTAGAGCCCTGCAGACTGCAGGAAAGAGCAGAAATGAGCTAAAGGGCAGGTCCCCAGGGACAAATCCACACACCCCTGTAATCCAGCCCCTGTACTCTGTCACCATTAGCACCTCTGCCAATGTTCTCCACCTGCATCTTTATCTCCACCCAACTTTCTTACTGAAATTCCCTTTCTACATCCAAAAAATCTGTGTCCCTTGGTACCCATATGAATACCCCTCTTCAGAGGCATGGAAATGTTCTGCTGCCACTATCACATTGCAGCAAACTGCCTCTCTCTTCAATCCAGGATCCCATTCAAAAAGGACGTCTTGTGAACTTCACTCTGCAAATTTTCTTGTTACCTTTCCTTGCAAGCTTTCTGCTGCCTCAGCCAGGACCTCTTTTCTTGTGACCATCTCTGAGTGCAAGAGAAAAAGACACATATTTTTTCTTCATCTAAACAACAAACACAAGAAAAAAACTGTCTGCTTGCCACAGGGCTATTCAGTGTTGTAACTGTCAAGCTTACATTTAGTCTTATTTTCAATTGTAACTTGATATTCTGCCTAGTTCTCATATTTAGAAGTCAACTAGCAACCATTGGACAAAAAAGCTATATGCTTTACAGCTCTGGCATAAATGGCTAACATTTGGGGAGCAAAAGACCTGCTGTAGTTACTAAAATAAATTTCCTTTTTCTTCTTTTTTCTCTTGGTTTCTCTTTCCACATTCTCCACATTCTCTCTATATATTTCCTTCTCTTAATTCCCCTTCTCATCTTTTTAATCTTGGTTCTGAATTAATTTTTCTGAAGCTAAAATATTAGGGACTCGCAAGTATTTTCTTTTATAAAGGTCACACGATTGCTTGGACTGGATTGTTTACAGCTGTAAAATGAGACAAGTTGTGTTCATCTGACACCAGCAGCAGAATGTAAGAGATAAGAACATGCACAACTGGAGCCTGGGCACCTTCCCAGGTGGGCTGTGCATACATGTCCTTGGCCACCAGCTGCCATCTGTTCCACCTAGGATACCTGCACCATTTAATGCAGGGTCTTGTGATAACTCGAACTCCCCCAAAACACCAGGCTATAGAGGCTAATCCATAGTTTATTTTTATTTTACCTATCTTTCTAAGCAGTCTTTTCTTTTTCCAGACCAGTTCAGTGACATCACCTGCATGATCTTAAGGTTGTCATTTCAGCTGCTCTGTTTTTCATGCTGAATTTCCACTTAAAACTCTGCTCATGACCTTCAAGACTTCCATAAAATTCCACAAGAAACTGGTCAGTGACCTAAGCTCTCACAGAAATTACTTTCTTAAATCTATTTAGCAGAATGTGATGCCTGTAAAACTCTCCAGAGTTTCAAAGACAGGAAGAAACTCATTTTTACAAAAGTAAGGCCTACTGGGTAGATCAAGGAATCTGCTCTTCAGACCCATTCCTGAGTAATGAGGTGAATATTAACAGCAGAGGCTTCAGGGACATTTTATGTTTGAATGCTGGTGGAAGAGTAACTCCTCTCTCTTTCTGGAGTAATGAATATTTAATTCAAAATGTAACTGCTCATACTGGGGAGACTTAATAGCTTGGTACATTGAATATTCACCTGGGATACATATATAATGGGGTTTAGTTCCTTCCTTAAATAAGGAAAAATATTTTAATGTGACAAAGCCAGAAGTTCAGTCTGGCCCTTTACTGTCCCAAAAGTGGACTCCAAACACTAGCATAGCTTTTTCAAGGCTTTATGACCTCTGCAAAATGAGCAAAACAAAAATTCACAGACCATTCTGCATTCAGTTAGTCTTTGGTAGTTAGAAGATGAGAGGAATTGCAGAAAAATAATATGAAGTTATATAAAACAATTGTTTTACAAACTCAGAATTTTACTCTTATAGCTACAAACATTTTGTTTAAAATCCTGGCAAATCCTGCCAACTCCCAGCTAAAACTGCAGTCAGGCATTAGCAACAACTGGAGCCAGTAAGCATTTCACAAGCCATTTTCAGATGGGTCTCACCTTCATGGAGCATGAAAGTGTATCAGCCTACCTAGCCAGCAGAGACTGCTGTCCTCGTGCATTTCTCCAAAAGAATTTGAAAGGTGCAAGTCTCATTCTGCATCAGACCAAAACCAAATGTCAAAAGAAAACAAACAAACAAACAAACAAACAAAAAAAAAAAAAAAAAAAAAAAAAAAGGAAAACCAGAAGTAAGGTTCTCTGCTGTTCAACTGCAGCTGAAATACTCTCTCCTATGTAGCAATGCTGAATTTCATTCCAGGAGGTCCAAAAAAACTAATAAGTGAAAATATGACATGGACAGAAAAAAAGCTATAAAAGAAATCACCAAAGAAAGCAGAGCCATAAGGGCTCAATCTTATTAATCTTTCTATAATTGTGATCACAATAATAAGCAACAGTGAAGTACTGGAGCCATTAAATAAGTCACCAAAATTTGTGAAGTCCAGTTTTACTGACACACCTAACCTCCTTGTAACTTTTCTATACTAATTCCAAGGATGGAAAAAATAAAAAGTTTAGTAATTCTGAATACAGAGCTGAACTCTCTTCCCTCCAGCTTGAGAGAGAAAAAATGGGATAGGCTGGTCTCTGCCCAGCTCAGCTGTGCAATGTTAATGGTTAGATAAATGTGTGCAAATGTCTGTGCTGTCAAAACTGCCACCCCTGCTCTGCCAAACCTACCAAGAGCTCATTTCCTGCAAATAATGACTGCACATAGTCTGGAAGAGCATGAGCACTTGTGCTTCACCATGCACTCTAGGCTGTTTCTGTGCATTTGAGGTATTCCAGGTTTAAAGAGGTTTAGTTGACAGTCCAGACCAGTAGAACAACTTTTTAGTGCCCAGTTTCACATGACAAATAATCAATAGTGAATTCTCAGTGTGAAAAGTCTGGGATTATTTTCTGGGTTAAAACTCTTCTGAGATGCCTCAAAATACTGCTAATTTAAACAGTGGAAGAAATCCAGAGAATTTTACAAATTATCTGGAAGCAGAGAAAAAAATCCTAGAGTGACTAGTGTCCTAATGAAATTTCAGACACATTTTAGAAAATAATTTCAAAATCTCACTCTAGCATAAAACCTGAAATCTGCAGCAGGGGGACGTAGAGAAAAGGCTGAAACCCTCTCTGCAAAAACAATATCCAGCAGAAATCTACATTTAGAAACTGGCTTACAGGCAGTTGCACAAGGGAGCTGGGGTTCACATTTCCCAGTACATTTTTGCTCAGCTGAGGCTTTCTCACAGACATAAGCTCCACTGCAACCGGCTTTGAAGTCCTGTGCACACCTGCATAGATTACAAAGAAGGGAAGGCAGGTCCCTCCACACCCAAACTGTAAATTAACAATGCAACATGTCAAGTTAAGATATGCCCTCCAGCACCTTGTTTTAAAGTCAGACCAATGGCTGACAATCTCCTGATATGCTTAAACCTTTCCCTGGAATTCACACCCAGTTTTCAGTCTCCTGAAAGAAGGAACAAATTTATAGGAGTAACTGTGTGAGTTTGGGGTTTTTTTCAAATATATCAGTTCAAACCTTAGCCTTCTGTTTTAATTCAAAAGAGGAACTTAATTTTTTTGGCACAAAACAGAAGAAAGTTACCACTGTACTGATTTGACTTTTGCAAAGTGCTTTGGACAGCAGTAGCTTTGGTTTGTGAATGTCACAGGCTGAAGAGAGCCAGGCTTTGCCTTTCCATTTCATCTGTTACTCCTTCATAGAAGGGGAAGAATCCCCTTCTGTGGATAGGTCATGGCAATTACTGTCCTTTATTTCACCAAAACCCTTCAGGAAGTTCTGCTCTTCTACCAGAGAAGTGTGTCACCAGTAACTACAGCTTTGAAAAGGACTTTTAACTGAAGCAAGAACAAGTATAGTCACTCAAACTGCAAGGCTTCCTAGTCTTACTGTGCTTTTTTTCCTTACTTCCTCCACTTTGTCATAGCGGCTCAGTAATCAATCACACTCATCATGTCCCATCACTTCAGATCTAATTGTAGGTGACAACTAAGTCCTGTCCCATCTGCAATATTAGCCTTCTCCTGACCTAACCTCCTCTTGACCCCATCTCATGTCATAGATCCTACAGCTGTGGGGAACAAGCAGGTGGAAATAAAGGACCCTGCTGACCACCTTGAAGTGATTTCTGCAGGGGAGAGCCCAGTGCCTGCTGCCACTCCATGCTCCAGCACTACATTTATGTGACAAGTTTTCACACAAGCAGACATAGAGGCACAGAGCTGAGGTACTGAGAGGCTACTGGGGCTGGGCAAGGGTGCATCTCATGTCTCTTTAGCCACCAGCACAAGGCCAAGCTCACAGAAAGGCACAGGGCACCACTGACTTGGTGCAGCCATCTTCATGTCTCCCACCTACTCTTCCAGGAAAATCATGCAGCCCACTCTGGTCTGTGGTGCTCTTTGGTGGCATCCCAACACCCTCCACCGTGGAGGTGAGAGGCTGGAGGCATTTAGATTGGGTTGCCATTTTATAGTGGACCTGGTGGTCCAAACCATCATTATCCCATAAGTGGTAACACCAAAGAGTGGAGCTGAGCCAGAGAGGGATCAGACTGCAGTTCATCCCCTGAAGCACCAGAAGTCAGTGATGATTTCTGCACACAGGTGTTGGTCCTTATAGCGAGACCTAAAGTACTCCTGACCAATGATAAGAAAGATCATCCAGGTATCCAGCTGTACTACTGGAAAACTGTGCTCATCTGCCTCCTGCCAATGACATACAATTCAACTGCCAGGTGCCAGAAGGCTCTTCATTTGAGACAAGTGCAGATAAAAGCCAAGAACTGAAGTCTATATGGTAAAATATGCTTTTCAAATCTTAAATTAAATTTCCACGTTTGGATATTCTTTGACAGTTTGGTTTTGGGGGAAAAATAAATACAATAATGGACTTTATTTTATGTTCCTTTTTCTGTCTCACACACACATCTCCTTCCTTGTCACAAGCCCACAAGGAAGGGATCCAACGATGTTTTTCAGAAAGTAGGAACAATCTAATAAAATACAAAAAGCTGATTTTCAGAAGTTTCTTCTCTCGGTTGAGACTGTGACTCTGATAAGTATTGTTTCTTTATGTTCTGTTTTAGGTGGCTTAGTTGAAGGATCTAACTCGAAGCACTTTGGTACATATCAGTATCTGCATCAAAAGGAACTAAATATACTAGGAGACAAGCAAAAAAGGAAGAAAAACAAGATTAGGGAATGGCAACCACCAGCCATATTAAAGAATGTCAAAAGAAAAAAGAAACAGAAAGAGGACCCAGTTTCTTCAGGTAAAAGCTGAACTTATGTCTTTCATTTAAAGATAACCAGACAACAAGAGCAAACCATCAAATTGCCCAATGAGTGTATGAAATGGAATAAGGAAAAAACAGAGCTGATTAATAGGAGGGATGTAAAGAAGGAGCACTGCAATGCAATGGTGGTGTCTTCGTTGCTTTTAAGAGCATCTTGAATTCCAGGATGTTTCTCCATTGAAGGAAGTCTGAATTGAGGTGTAGATTTTTTGTTGGATTGTTTGTTCTCCTACAACTATGCAGCCAAGCTAACAGGTGTAGTCAATGCTGTAAGACACTCTGTTGCACCCCAGAATGTTATCGCTGTTGGGGAGCAGATTATATATGGAAATGTGATCAGAATCTTGTCAAAAAAAAGAGACATGTAAAAAGCTCCCTAGACTCATGTCTAAGGCGATATTCCAGGCATTCTCTGTCTCCTGTCTCCTATTTAAAAACAAACAAACAAACAAAAACAAAAACAAAACAAAACAAAAAAAAACACAAGGAAAACCCAATACTAATAAAACCCCATTTCCATTTATAAAATGTACAGAAAGAATGCAAAGGGGAGCACACAACACAAACACCCCACCACCCACCAACCCTAGGGAGATCACAGATAACAAGAGACTAACAAGGTCTCACGCCCAGATTGTGAGATCAAAAGGAAAAGGACCCAGATAGGGAACTTCTGGTATATAGCTGAAAAGTCAGCAAGCCAGTGATTTGTTGCTTATTGTATGATAAATTTCTAAAGACTAGGACAACAAAATATCCCAAAGTCTTCCTCTAAGAGGCCAGGATGAGGAATGGCATTTCACATGGTTCCAATGGATTGAAGCAATCAGTTGTCCTTCATGGGGTGTTAAGCAGATCTTCAGGCTTTTTAATGAGCCCACCTTAAATTCACCAACAGATTAAAAAGGGTGTGCAGATCCAAAATAAAATGTAAGACAGATGGATGGATGGATATGAAGACCAGAACAGAATTAAAGCAATCAGCAGTGCCCAATGCTCTTCCTGGTCAAAAAATTACTTTTAGAAAACATGCCAAATAATGCCAGCACCTGACCTCAATCACCTTATTTTCCCTGCTTTCTGCTCTGCTTTTCACTTTTATCTCAAAAGCCCTCTATCATCAGCATCTTAAGAATCCAAACCTCTCAATGCCCTCAATGAGAGAATACAGTGCATTAGCCATAACAAGCAGAACACTGAAATGACTGCCCTGATATTGATTTTCTCATGTTAGTAACATAGAATGCCACCAACACATAAAAATGGATTACTTTAATTTCAAAGCAACGGGCACTAGATCTAATCTCAAAAGTGAAAATAGCACTAGGGAGTGTCTCACTTATTGTAATTCTGAATTCACACCACTTTGGCTTAGCTGGAAGAGAAACAAAGACCCTCTGAAACTATTAGAGAATTTAAACTTTTGGGAGGAGCAGCAATCAGTTCTACCCTGAGCTAATATTAAGGGCAGAGTACCTATACACTCAGTAGAGAGGTACCTCATTAATTCTGTGAAATATTGATACATAAACCGAGCAAAGTGTAATTACTTTTCCTTGAAGGCCATTGCAAGTAAAGCCTTGGAGTTCCCACTGCCAGGAGTTCCCTGCAAATATGTCATGAATTTAATTGACGAATGAATTTAATTAACATTAAATTGTTATCTCAGAGATACAAAACCAACACATTTTTATAAAACCATGGTTCAGAGGAAGAGATGATACCTTGACTGCTTCGGATCCACCGGGCTTCTCAACCTTGTATCTTCCATTTTCACTCCTCAGCCAAATTGCCACCCCTTCTCATAATTCCAGATACAAACTTCAGTGTTTTAAAAACTCTTCCTATTGCACAGACACTCAGAAACCAATTGGCAGATGCCCTCCTTGTCCTACAAACATCTCTATACTGTATTTTAGTCACTGGTCAAATCTCATTCAGCTGCCTCCAGAAAACTAATTTCTGCCACCATTCTGACACTCAGTAGTGGGCACCCTCATCCCTTGCTTCATGTTTGAACAGAATTACCCTCCTGATCTTCTTGTTCTTCTCTGAGCCTGTCTGACCATGTAGCCAGGGGCTGCTGTAGAGTTAATATTACAGGGTCTGGTATTACTCATCAATACTGCAGAGGTGCCCAGGTGCCCTGGCAAAGATCAGGACTTACTGGGCCAAGGACTGTACAAACAGTAAGGAACAGTGCCTGCCTGCAAAGCCTGAAATCTAAACACACAGTGCAAGCAAAGGTAGAGCTCCCATTTCCCTTTGACAGGTGGGAGGGGGTGCCATCTCCCTCTGACCACCCCCTTCCCTTCCATCCAGCACTGACAATGAGGTTCTGCTCCATGGGGTTTTCCTCCTGCAAGAATCCCCGTCTCCTCTAGCAAGGAGAAATTCCACATTCCTTGGGGATCTCCCTTAACAAATCCATGAGTTTCTTGCTGCACAGCTGCCATACTCATGCAGGGCTGACCCCTGCCCATATCACATGCACTCATACACACACAGATACACAGGCAGGGCATTCTGCCTAGCCCTAGGAAAACGAAGGACTGCCCACTTTGCCCTTAGGCAACAAAATTTCCTCACACACTGCACCCCAATCTGAAACTGCATCTGCACCCAGGTCTCACAGCACCTGCTTCTCAAGGGCATCCACAGCAGCTTTTCCTCTCACTGTAATATGATCTGATTCAAACTCAGAATTGTGTGACATGACACACACCCTTGAATTCACCCATGTTATATTTAACACTGGAAACAGACCAGTGTCCTCAGGCCTACAGGTAGGATACAGCACTGAGCTTCCCTGTGTTGGCTGTGGTGATGGCACCACCCTAATTGTGGTCCCCACCCAAACTTGGCCTCACAAGTGACTGCCTCTTTAAGCCAGAATCAACTCTCCATGCCTATCAGCATCTCACCTATCTGGCCACTGCTGTAATGGCAGACAGCCTTTAAATGAGTCCAGTAAATTCAAGGGGAGGGAAAAAAAGTATGGATAGATATGAAGTGACTGAAGAAGAAAGCCAGAAGATCATTTACCTCTGGGTGCTTGGTGGTACTCCTGAGTCATGAGAGCATGCTCACATCAGTTGGTCTGAAGAGAAGAGAAAGCAAACATTAAATTGACAAATAATTAAGGTTAGCCAAGCATAACTTTAGAATTCTTTTCCAGAGGATAAAACCATGGCTGCTGGTTGAGATGTCCTTAAAGATAAAAAACTATATTAATTTAACCCTCAAACTGCTATAACACTTTCTCTGAGATTTCCCAGATGGAAATATGTGTGAATGAGGTCTGTAGACCATGTGTTACAAACCCAACATTTCAGGAAGTATTCAGACTGACTGCACATTCTCTGAACAAAATATGGATGTTCTTTAGATCTGAAAGCTCTGGGACATGTTTGGCTTAGTGTGCATGCTCAGTTCTGTTGAATAACATGAGCAAATCTAGAATCTGTAACACTTCAGGCTTATTATACTAGAGACTCACACAAGCAGAACAACACTATCTTAAATCCACAGGACTTTCAGGCTGGCTGTGTACATACTGGGTAGCTAATCTTTGCATGTGCTGTAGAAACAGTGCAGATTTGCATATTTATGTCAGCTCAGGCAACGATCAGTCACTGAGCAGGGCTTCCCGCTGGCTGGAAACTCTGGGCCAGTGTAAAAACCCTGAGGCTCTGTCTAGGAGCACGTATGCAAGGAAAATGGGGCATTCTCAGGAGCACTCAGATCTGTGGGGGCTCTGTGTTAGCCCCACGGCAACAACAAGGGCTTGTCGCTGTCAACTTTGACTCTGACGTACAGCTGCTTTCTTCAGACAGCCTGTGCCTGGTGTCAGTATCCAGAAGGTTGTGCTTGTTTGTACTAGCCCAGATGAGGAGCCCATGCAATGCTAATTATATGCTGTAGGTACCTGTTAAGCCATTTTACAGACAGTTGTGTGCCTTTATAATTTAAAGGGACAAGTGCAGTGAGTCCATGTAAATGAGGTCTGGCTTAGTGTCACAGCATCTGTAAAGGACACAAGAGAGTCAAATAAACTGGGGAGCCCTTTTCTTCTGTGCATGACTGCAGAGGAGGCAGGCAAAGTGGAGGCTGGTGTTGCCTGCTGACAGGAAACAGGGGTTTGTTAGCACAGCCAGAGGCACTGCCCTAAAGGAGAGCGTACCTGCCAAGAACAGGGTGTAGCAGAAGCCTCTCCCTGCCAAACCCCAGCCAGCAGGTTGGGATTGGCACTGAAGGGAATGCCAGCAGCAGTCCTGGAGGGAGGGAAAGGCTGCACAAGCACTCTCCCATCCCAAACCCCTGGGGCAGCTTCTCACCCAGCATCACTGCCTGATACTCAGAGGATAAACCCAAGAAGAAATGTGCACAAAGGGAAAAACAAGAAAAGGAGGAAAATGGCTAGGGAAGTAAGGTCCATTGTAGTTATGGCCAAGTTCCCAGAGCTATGCAGTTTCCTAGAAGGTAACATGTGATACCATAGCTTCAATCCCTGAACAAATAAAGTGGTATTATTTTGCCCACTGCAGTCCAACTTCAGTTGTGATGCTTAGTGAAGGCAAAAACCTGGCAGGATTTTTAAAAGGACCTGAAACTGTCTTGAATGAGTTCTTCTGGAGAAAGGAGGGTTCCAGAATTGCCTGCTTGTACAGTGACCTCATGTCACAAGACATCGATGATGGAGGGAATGAAGGACTTTTTCCAAAAGGCTGATATTCTTGTGTGTCCTTTCTTCCAGATTCTTCCATCTCTCTACATTAATACTCATATCTGAAAACCAACACCAGAAACTGAACCAGAAATTATATTTCTTCTCTCTTAGTTTGAATGCTGATCTGAAGGGATGGATGAGCTGATGCAACTTAACAGAGGTCTGAGATCTTTACTGACTTTCATGAAGATATTCCTGATTTGCACATACAGTGTGCTTGGTCACCTCTTGGCAAAGTTTTGCTTTCACCTTTGCCACAGCATTGGTGATGCTGAGGACAGTTCCTACAGTGGAGTAGGTGTCTGCCTGAGCAAATTACTGGTTCTCCCTTCAGATGGTCATTCCTGATCATCAGGAAAGTCATTTTGGGGAAAGATAAAATTTCAGCTTCTTAACTGGCCCATCTATAAACCTGAACAGATTTGTGCAAAATGAAGATGAAGTCCAGAAGGTGCAGTGCCAGATTGAGGAGTCATCTCACGGCTTGTTACCACTGCAGGCAGGCATGGTACAGGAGGTGTTTCTCAAACCAGACATGGCTATGGAAAGGCCCACACTTCTCCCAGTGCTTTGCTGGATGAGCAAGTCCTAAGTTAAGTGCCACCCACTGGAGAAGCCATCCTTCTCTTCCCTCCCTGTTTTCCTTCAAGCCAGAGATACCTCCAGGGATTAGATCATCCCTTGGTGTCAGAATCTGGGCTGTGCTCGGTTGCCAGCCATGGGTGGGTGCATTATTAGTCAGATTTACATGTCTAAAACATCGTTTGTGCAGCCACCCCAGGGCATGGCTATGAATGCACTCAGGATGAAAATCTGAAAAAGAAATTCAATAAGTAGCAAAACAGCGAGTTGATGCACTCATACAAGCAAGTCAAATCTACTCACAGCAAGTTAGCTAATATGATTTACCACCAGATTTACTACAGAATGTGTTTGCTATTGAATGCTTCTTTAGTTGCTTCATGTTGCTCTACTAGATGCAGTATGCACTTGGTATTTGTCTCTAAAAAGCAAAAAAGGAAGCTGAGGAGTCCCCCACAAGGGGCACACCTCCAGGGCTCCCACAATAGGCATTAAATCAAGGAGACTTCATAGGCCATGACCATGCAGAAGTTATTTATCTACCTAACCTGGGGCTTGCAGGCTGTCACTCTGTCTGTGTTCAAAGTACATGTCTCTGTGGCACTGGGATGCCACTGTTCTTGTAGGGGAGTAAAATCACAGAAACTCCAGACAGCAATGGTAAAATATGAACCCAGCCTCAGAGGAATGTAACACATTACAAGCAGTTGTCATGGTTTAAACATTTTCTTGACAAAAAAAAGAGGACTCTGTTTTAAAGGATTTTACTCATGCTTTTCATTACCAACACAAAATTAACGGCCACAGCCCAACACTTTGGGGAAATCAGGCATGGGAGCATGGGTCTAGTGGAAAGCAACTTTGAGTCATATCAATACCACACTACCAAAAGAGCAGAAGTAAAACAGCCAAGTTGAAATAGTGTCCAAAATCTCTTTATGGAGTACCTATCCCCATTATGGGCTGCCTCTAGATCAGCTGTCACAGGAGGAGCTGTGGTTTCCTTTTCCTATAGCACTGGGCAGGAATAAAAAGCCAGGGCTGCAGCTCTCAAGGGAAGAAAGGAAATGTTGTGGAACCCAGAAAAAAGTACAGAACCAAGGAACTTCCATGTGGCTTTTGAGGCACTGGGCTGGCAATGACAGTTCAGATTTCTGGCTGCTTTGCTGCACCCATTTGCACACATTTGCTTCTCCTCAACCTCTGTGCACTCTGCAGCCCAGGCCACCACAAGAAAGTGGAGTGACAAGCAGTCATACACTGCCCATGCAAACACAGCATCACCATCCCATAATCCTACACCTGGTGCAGTCCAGTTTACCTGATTACATCACTTCTGTTCACATTAAGTGTTCATTGTGAAACTCTCTCAAGACAGGAAAAACTAGATAACAGGGGAAGAGCTCCTCTGTGGAGATTGCCACAGATGATGCCTGTTCTCATTGTTCAAGAAACCAGCATGACATCCAAAATGAAAAATTTCCCTGAGATGTCCTAAGCATGCCATAATTTTTCACAGCTAAGCTGTGCAAGGAATAATAAAACCAGACTTTATTTTGGTTTCCATTCACAAAATGTACACAAAGAATCCAAAGCAGGACACAGAACAACATGCCCCACCATCTCTGAGAATCACAAGTAACAAGAGACAGATTTTTTAAAACTGTTTTGGAATAAATTGATTGTGTAAGAAAAAAAATATTTAAAGCAATTCACAGGAGTGGTGGGCACACCTGCTAAATTATTTGGGTAAAATAAACAACCCCAAAGATAAATTCATGTTAAAATTTCTGCAGTTGCTACTATAAAAATAAACTGACTCAGCCCACTCTTCATGTCTTAACTCTAATCATAACCTGGGGCTATCCCCTTAGGTCATTTCTGTCCTAGACGGCAGCCATTATCCCTCAACACAGCAGCAGAGTTCTAGCCCTGATTCCTCTCTTCTTAATTTCATCCATCAGAATATCCTCCCCTCCTTCCACCCTGGATTGCATTGGCAGGTGTACAGCAGAGGGTGGAAACCTGCCTTCCCTGCAGAGAGAGAATATTAATCCCTTCCTGCTCCCTGGGAATGTAAGAGCTGCCTACCATGATGCAAGCAAAATCAGAGTTTATTTTTAAAATAGTACTGTCTTGATTTTTGGTGTTCCAGGTTTAGGAAAGGCCTTGATTTGATTATGTCTCACGCTGTGTTCCTTAATGACCTCAAATTGTGAAACTATGAACCAGAAAAAGCACAGTGGTTGGTATCACCATACAGAATAATCTGCTCCAAAATGTTCTTAATACCTACATCCACACACATCCCTAAGACTAATTAATTAATTTATTAGACTAAATCAAAACTTTCTGGTAGCAAATATATGTTGTTAATTGAATAAAGATAAACTAGTGAAAATAAAGCTATAACCTGTGCATTTTGCTAATATTTTAAAAGCCTATATGTAGTACTAACTACAGAATTATTTGCCTAACAATTTTCCTGTAAAATATGGTAAGATATTTTATTTACTTGGTTTCTGTTGGTTTAAAATAACAAAACCATTTATAAAGTCCCTTTATGGGCCATATAGTACAGTTTTTTCTCTGGTTTAGTTGAGTAAAATTTCTAGATTTACACAACTAAATTAATGACAATGTATAATTTAGGACTCTGATTATCTACAGATAATTTCCAATTCTAAATTCTAATGGGCCTCACCAATTCAATGCAATAACTTGTACAGCATCTGCATACAGGCTGCTACTTGTAAACTTGCACAGAGCAGATGATAGCCATTTTATTAAAGCACTAAAAATTGACAATGTGTGGTGGAGAGCTTTGATGCAATTTGTATTAAATGTCATTCTTGATAGGACACGCTATTTTTATTAAGTACAATATTTTTCTTCTATATATGTAAAGTACTAATACAAAACATAACAAACCAACAAAGCTATGCCAGCAGAAGGGATACTGTTGAAACACATTTCTAATTCCTCGAAGAGTCATGTTTTTTTGTTATTTAAGAGGATATATTGGTAGCATTAGAACTGTTTTGAAACCACACCTAGCAACAGTTCATGGAATTAATTTGTTGAGCAAAAACTTTACTTACAATCCCTGCACAATTCCTCCAAATTTTCAATGTGAAGAAGTTTTGCAGTAAAATGTAACTAAGTTTACTAGTTAGATAGCTGAAGTTTGGTGCACTTTATCCTTAGTTACAGCACTGACCCCAGGCAGCTCCAGAAAAATGTCAATGGAGAATTGCAGCCAAGAAACCACCAAAGCTCCATCCTGTCCTGTGAATGTCGCATTGATTTCAGCAGTGTGGGACACATCTGAAAAGCTTTGATGAAAAATGGTCATGTGCAGTTCCACTCTAGGATTCCTCTCTTAATTATGCCATTCTCAAAAATCGTTAGTGCCAACAGCAGTGTACACTGGCCTAGGGTTTGCTCCAACTTTCTTTTATCCAGCAATAAGGAAAGACTTCTGCTCTGTTTCATGGGCTTTCCATGCAGAAAGTCTAGCCTATAAAGCACACCTTCCACTGTGGGATCCTAATGCTTTTAAAATTCTAAACCATTGCAAACTTCCACCTAACAGAAGAGCTGCCATTGACCTTAATAGGAGTAAGACTAGCACTTCATTAATGCAGTGCAGATGGCTTTTCATATCTTTGCAGGACAAAAGAGAGCTCTATCAGCATATATGGGACATTATTGACAGTTGTGTGTGAAGAGGCAAGTGGGTCTATTTCAAACCGTCCTTTGATGATTTATGATCCAGATGGATTTCAGAAATATCATTTCCTTAACAAGTACTGAGGCACCCCTTTGATGTGTTTTCTCCCACTAATGACAAGTGTCCCATGAAGTTCATCATACTCCAGCAACATTCCTCAAATTGTGGATTGTGACTCCTTGGAAGACCTGAAATCATTCAAAAGAGGCCATGCCACTTGAGCAAAAGCAGAGTTAGTCAGCTCAGTTCCTCCAGGTGGTGTTGTGTTTACCTGGCTGCTGGCATTCACACCAGCCCAGCAACTATGATTTTCTTCTCATTGCTTATAATTGGCTGACATTAGTTCGGTCTCTTCAGCATATGGGCATGATTGTTTACACTTGCAGGCAGTAATTACCAGCAATTCTCATTGCCTCATCTTAAAAGGACTGACCTGCTGTCAATTCAGGTTGTTGTACAAAAGATGGTTAAACCAGAGAAGGTTGCGTTTTCAGAAATTCTTGACATATAATGCTCACAGGAGAACAGATGATAAACAGATTCCTAATTTTTAAAGAGGTAAATAATAAGTGGACTTGAAACTGCGGAACAGAGAGAGAAGAGGCAGAGCATTCAGCTGGCCTCTACACCTGCAGAAAAACTTTTCTTTTAGGAGAAAAGTGCATTGTGTGAGTCAGGAAGGCAGAAAACTGATTTAAAAAAAAGAGAGAAAAAAGGAGATGCAAAGAACACTCATCAAAATCAAGATGTTGAGAACAAAATTAGTCATGAGCCCAAAGAACACAAAAAGAAGAAAAACATAATTGCCTAATCATCAGCACCAAGAGCTGGAAAACAGATGAGAGGGACTGGAGTTACTCAACTATAAGCAACATAACAGTGTTACAGAACCCGTCACGATGAGTATGTTAAAGCAAATTTCCAGGATCTGCACAGACACAGGAACAGGGGAGATGGCCTTGCATGTGATGTAAGGTGCATCACTGCATGCGTGCAGCTCACAAACACAGCTGAAAAGCTTGGCAAAGATCTGCCCATTTGGTTTGTGTGTTCAGCCCAGCCACTGCAGGCTCTTTGCTGCTCACTTTGCAGACCTGTTAAAGGTGTGCCCTCTTACAACTACTCTCCACGTTGCTGGAACTAGGAGAGAAAATTATTTTGAAAGGCTGTGAATTAGTACTGTCACTCACAAAGTTCAAGGTAAATGAAAAGGTGGTCTATTTTGCAGACTACCAAAGCAAACCAGCCAGCTAGGTGACTAGAGCCATAATGAACTATCTGTGGTGCCAGAGTAGAAAAACACATTCTTACATCTTCTAGCTGAATGAAGCAGGCTGGATGTCTTCTCTTGCTACTAAACAAATGCAAAATACAGGCAATTTCCTAATTTGAAAATTAATTGTTTCTGGTATAAAATAAATCTATACTAGAACTGGATTGGAGAGAGTTTGATGACAAAACTGTATTTTAGGCACAAGGGATTATATACCATTTAAAGATGGTGAAGTCCAAACCAATAATCTATTCAGCTTGTGATACAAAAGGACAAGTGTGTAAACGATTTGAAGAAATTCTTGAGAAACTGCAGCAGATGTTATTACAATAAGCCACAGTTTCAAAATGCCAAGGGCAGCCATTTTTTTCCTATAGGAAGGGAATATGAGTTCAGTATTACATTACCTGCTATGAAAGAAGAAGGAAGCTGATAATAATTATTACCAACCAGAAGATAGGGACTAATAGAGAAATAACAGCACAATGACCAAAAAATAGTATGCTCCGAAAAAGAAAAATCTTCTATAATGGATAGATTCTACAGTGTCTCTATAACATACTGTGAGATGAGAATGGTAAAATTATCAGGAGCAGTATACAAAAGGCAGAAGTGTTAACTACATCTTTCTACTCTGTAATGGGAACCATCCCAGTCAGTATATAGTCATATAAGGTAATGATGAATGGTGGAGCCTTCAAGCTCTGTCAGTCCCCCTGTTTGGCAAAACAACCAAATTCAAGTGCCAAACTTTCATTCATATCTTAAAATCTTGTTAATTAATTCAAAGATTCAGATTAATCTGTTGCGATCATCTATTCTGCCCTCCTACGTAGCATAGTCCATAGGATTTGCATGAATCCCATCTTAAGCTACAGAACATCTACAAGGAATACACCTACTTGTAAGTGTAGAACTATGAAACTGAGATGTTAGTTTGTGTCAAAACTTGTTTTAAGTCAGCTTCTGGACATGAGAGTCTCCCATCTGTCTGCACTGTTCACTACACTATAGCCAGGTCCCTCCCTTATCTTCTCCCAGTCAAATATGAACATTATGAGGCACATTTTGCCATTTCTCAGGAGTTTGAGCCCTTGCTAATGGTGTAGCATTCTTCCTGTCCTGTGAATACCCAGACTGAACAGTGAACACCAGTAATTGTTAAACCACTGCTAAGCACGAGACTAATGGCAGTTGTCTGCATGAGAAAACTAAAGGTGGATGCAAGTACGGGCACACATTTGTTCACACTATGTCATGTTTTGTTCCATAGCACATTTTGGGAATATGTGAACCAGCCCTCTGTCAGCCAGTGCCTTAGCATGGTTTGAAGGGTAGCATGGGACAAGTTGCTCAAGTATGGGTGAGGCCCCATTTGTGCAGGAAAATCCAGGTGTATAGAGGCAAGTTGTGCTATTCCAATTGTCCAGAAAGACAAAGAACTGAACTGAATCTGTATCTATACTGGGTAGCATAGATACAGATTTTATAAACTTCTCTAATCAATTTTCTCATATTTTTAAGTTTAAGGGTCACAGAAGTTTGTTTTTCAGTGACCCACACCACCAACTCATGCTCAATTATTCACCCAATTTACCCACGTCCCTCTGAACATCACTGTTCCCCAGCCCAGATTTGTCCATGCCATCTGTATGACCTAAGATTTTTGTTCTCTCTCCAATGACTGTATATTCAACCATGTTAAAACAAGCAATCAAAGGTCGCTTGAATTATCATACTGTGGCTTTGACATTTGTTAGTTTCTTCACCATTAATGTCCTCTGAAAATTCCATTTGCACTAGTTCTGTGTGTCATCAGAACAATTTCTCAAAAAAATTTTGTTATAACAAATCTGTTTAAGGAAGAGGAACTTTCACACTAAGTAATAGATTGTGCAAGTTTCCACCTGTGCAGTCATTGCAAACTCAGCTGAACAAGACCCCAAGCAACTTAATCTGCTGACACTACTACTGCTTTGAGGAAGGGGCTGGACTACATGACCCGCAGAGGTACCTTCCAACCCAAATGATTCCACGATGATTCTACATTTGCACTCGAAGACCTGTCAGCTGGCCAGCTTTCAATCAGTCTAACTCACGCCATGTTAATTTTATGTTGCTTGGCTGCTGTCTCACGTGATGTTAGGTCAAATTTGGTCATTTCCATCATGCTAATCAAACTAATTTGCCATTTCATTTTTTTAAAAAGTGGCAAGTAAGATTTCCAGTATCAATTTATTTCCCATAAAGTAATGATGACTGGCGTTAATTGTTGGGTTTGGATTTTTTCTCCTTTATTTTTCGTTAATTCAGCCCTAATGAGTTCGTCGTTCTTTTGCTCACGGTGCGGAATAGGCCTTATTCTATGTACCAAAAATTATTTTGGATTCCCAGCTCTTCCGAAGCTTCAGGAATCCCTGTACACGAGAGCAACTAGCCGCTCTTCAGAAGGACTCAGCTAACCAGCCTGAATGCAGTTAGCCGGGGTGGCTTGTTTTTAGTGTTTAACTTCCCCTCCGGTTGCTGACAGCACAGAACTGTTTCCCCGCAGCCCTGAATGCTCCCGAGGGAGGCGTTCCTGGAGCCCTGCTGTCCCTCCAGGCCGGGGCGGCCGGGCCGGGCGGGGCTGGGCCAGGCCGG
>JANPWX010000067.1:4938405-4977646 GCA_024734555.1 Trochalopteron elliotii | reverse complement strand
CGGGGAAAACAGGGCGACTGCGAGACTTCCTGCTCTTTCTGTAGCTAAAACCCTTGTCAGTGAATAGTATGGGATTCAGAACGACTTAACACGACTTGGTGTTAACATGCATATCAAAAAGTCCCATTTGTCATGCATAGCCCAAATCTTATCTGTTTTGCTGGCAAAACAATGCAAATAAATTCCAGGAATTCTGACTTTTTTTCTTGCCTACTCTGTTTTTGAGTCAGCGAGACGCTGGCTTTTGTTCACTGTCTCCACATACTTCCACACGCTTTATATTTGTCAGTACCTGTGCCCACCCACACCATCTGCCAGTACAGGCAGCGGACTGACATTCCCAAAGCATCACAAACTGACACACTGGAAAAGGAGAACTGATATTTCTGTCTTTAGCATTGCAGTAAACAGAAGATAAATGTTCTTAGTGGTTTGGGGACTTTTTCCCTGCTAAATGCCAGATAATTTTGAAAGAAAGCTTAGAAGCCAGCATTGCATTTTGGTAACTGACCTTAAAAATTAAAATCATCATGCCAATTTCAAGCCTGTGAGAAAATTTGTAACTATGTCTCATTACCAGCTGCAAAATCTGTTTTACATTTTTCACCATCAATCCTATGGGCTTTCCTGTGGCAAAAAATTATGCCTTTTGGTCTCCAAACAACCAGTGTGGTTTGAATCCCAGTTATCGCACAAAAAATGAACTGATTTTGTATATCAGTACTCATCATCTGTTACTCCCTGGAAGGGAAAATCTACCCAAACCAATCTTTCCACTCTGATTTTAGTTGGTATTTGGAGTACAAGGTCACCCTCCAGAACACTGCTCTTAGGCTCTCCTGATCATGACAGATGTTAAGGAGGAAGCCATGGGGAGTTTTTTCTCTCCCCTGCTCTACATACCACCAGAAGTTAGGTGGCCTTAATACCAAGTTCCTTTTGCCTGAGATGTCTTTCACAAACAGTACTTAAAGACATTTGATGAATCCATGGAGGATACGCATCATTCACAGCCCCTGCAGCCATGTCTCACTCAATAAATCATTGCTTTTGGCGTTGGGACATCAATCCTCCCCTCCCTAAGAGAAGTGAGACGCCCTACCCTAAATAGCCTATCTCCCATCTCATTAGGTTTCTTTGCCACACCAGAAATCTTTGGACTGAAATGTAGCCCTTTCGTTTGTGAGGCTTGCTTCAAGATTGTCTTCAGAAACCGAAATGCCGAAGTTTCATGAGAAATCTTGTATTTATGGTATTGTGTGGAGCAATATTGACTGGCTAACAATAGCTCTGCTTCTGCCAAATAAAGGTATGTGGGAAGACCAAGAGATTACAGGATGCACGTGGTAATCAGCCAACTTCAAGTGAGTAAGTGGCCATATACACTTATTATCCATGGCCCTATCCTGCAAGAACATCAACATATCCAGAAGAGACCATCAGGTCCTGTTGAAATCAGGTTGTGTCAATAGTAGCAATGGTGATACAAATATGGAACATAAAGGAAGACACAAACCCTGTCCAAAAGCTTACAAAAGCACAATCCACGCATGGGGATCTGCTTAGATGAGTACAGAAAAGCATGAAAGGTAGAGATGGATCTCCAGAGAGAGAAGAGAGCCAGATGGTCCTGTTTCAGGTGGGATCTGTGAGAACTTCTAGCAGTTCCCTCCACTTTCAGACACATGCTTTGTGGCTTAGGCAAAACACTACAGGATAAATATGTAACATCATATGTAATATGTAAGGTTTCATTCTCACCCTTTGACATGAAGGCACCCAGTGTCTTTTACAAGTTCTTTATTTGCCCCACAGGGAGATAGAGATGCCTGTGCAGCATGGGTGCAAAGATGCTGAACATGACCTAGGAAATGCCAGGAGAGGGATGAGTAGTAAGTTAGACTTCTCCTAAAGCACCAATGCCTCAGATCCAGGCTGCAAACAGATTCCTTCTTCCAATCAGCAGCAAGCTAAACCAGGTCACTGACTGTACACGGAAAGAGGAGGAGGAGGATGTAGTGGCAGAGATGACGCCCAGTAGCCCAGTGGCAAGAGAACTCACCCTGGAGGTGAAAGATTCAGGTTTGGATACCTTCTCTTCTGCCTGACTTAGAGCAGAGATTTAACTTCAGGACTCCTGTCTCCTAAACAAGAAAGGCACCTAGGCTCTCAGTACCAATGGCACTACTTTGCACAGAATTTTTAAGTGCTCCTTTGACCAGAGAGGAAATAACCATACTGTCTCATCCTGGTGTGAGATCATGCCCAGAAAGCACCAATCTGGGATGAACATTCCAGCCCTCATCCAGAGAAGATTTAGTACTTTATAGAAACTGAGAGAGCTGAGTTCCACTGCAGAATATCCTCTACTCTATTGAATTGTGCACTTTTTACAAGAGAACTGGGTTTAAAGTCAGAGGGATCAGGATTTAAATTTCTAGCATCTCTGTGTGAGGTTTGGGGGATTTGGTTTTTTGGTGTTTTTTTTTAGTTTTTTCATGTTTCGGGACAGGTGCAATGCAGAAGATGTGGTCTCTCAGATTTCATGACAAGGTGGAGGCACTTGGAGCAGTGAATTCCCTCAATAAGCAGGTATTTGCAGGTCAGAGACACTTAGGAGGAACGACTGTATGCATGCTGACAGCAAAAATGTAGGTGCATTATAGCCTTTACTTTTGTCATCATCAACACCAAAGGGCATCAAGTGCCTCTCAAGCCAAGCAGATATGGTGCAGAGGGTCCTGATGATCTCAGGAATATGCTAGCATCAGGTTAGCCAGATACCAGCCTAAATATCAGTCTAGTCCTTAGTCTCTGGAGTTCAACTCCACTGTGGTACAACAGTAACACAAAGACAGGGCTCCAGGCCATATCCACCTCTTATGCATCTGATTCACCTGCAGAAGTATCTTCAGGGCATGTTGTAGGGCAGCCCTGTGAGCTGGTACTCACAAGGATGAACTTTATGTGCACCCAAACTCACTGAAATGCACTCGAGGGCATGCTTATTCCATGCAGTGCATGGCCCTGTGTCTCTGTGAAGCATCTGCCTGGCCTGTTTGCCTGTGCAAACATATCCTGTGACCTTTATCAGGTGGACAAGAATACCTGGAGCAAGACAGAAATGTCTCTTGCCACAGGTGCAGATGGGACTTGGGAGCCATCTGAGCTCAGGCCAGCTACAAGCAAGAGGAGAACGCAGATGCTTTGCTGTCAGAGGACCACTGCTCTAGCCCACCCTGGAGCCCGTGGCCTGGAGGTGGAGGAGCACTCACAGCCCCACTACCTCTGCTCCTCTTGCAGTAGCTGTGATCATCCTCCTACCAGCAGCACTGTGAGGATAACACAGTAATGTGGGGCCACTGTGGCCACAAAAACAGGGTATAGGCAGGAAAGCTGATCTGACAAAGCAAAAGTGGAGAAGTAGAAGCTCTTTCCTGGAAATACTTCTGAGAAGCATAGAATGGAGAATAGGGAGGAAGAAATTAACAATCACATAATTGCCAAAACCTAGCACAGCACAGCCATGAATCAGGTCCCAAATAATCATAAAATTACAAAGCAAAATGACATTTTTGCTCTTTGTATTTTTCATCTGATTTTTTGAGTCCCTAGGGTTCATATACAATCTTTTCCCTCCTTAGAAGAATCAGGGTAAGATTTTGCCTTTGTCATTATCTCCAGAAAATGTTGTTGTAAACAAACACACCAAACAGAACAAGGATGCCAAGTGAAATGCTGAATTTTAGCTAAGAAAATTAAAATTCAAATGTATAGAATGGATAATCAATGATATGGCTAATTGGTGCTTTCCACAATCTGTTCTCCTCCTGTGAAACACAAGGTGATTCGTATTTCTGTGAAATGCAAGTCTGAAAGGAATGGAAAAAGAAACATTTGAGTATTTGCAAACATTGCATTACTTTTTTTTATCTATGAGGGTGCTAGTAAGAGAAATATATTTGAAACAATTAGCCAAGTTTTTTGTGAATGTGTAGGGCACACAGATGGGGGTGTTGTGGGAAAATGCAGTTGACATTCATCTTGTCTTCTTCAGCAATATCTGCCACATCCGTACTGTTTTCATGTCCCTACATGTTAAAGTGATGTGCTCCTGATTGGGAGGAGGCCCCACAAATCACATAGCTGAAGCACGGATCTGAGAATTTTTATGAATGTGGCAATCCAAATGCAATTGACAGCTTACAGGAAGCAAAAGAAAGAAAGTTTTGTGCCTGTATTTACAGTGTGGTGAACAGGTGAGTTTAATATCAGGCATCAAATTTATCCAGGTAATAAATCACACCAAAATAAATCAAAGTCTTACTGAGCTGGAAACAGCCTTTTTTCTAACTCATTCTCTTACTTCTTCTTTAACATGGAGTCTTTTTTCCTATTATGAAACTTCATGTTTCTCTGCTTACTTTATCAATTTGTCAATCAAGTTTCACAGTATAATACCATCAGAAATTTAATCCAGTTAAAAAAATCAAAAAGGATAGGATTATAATAATTAGTTACTGAAATGTCAGCTCAAGTTCCTGCCATTTCAACCAAGATACAGATCCAAAACCTTTTTTCTTTTTGTGTAGTATCCAATACAGACACACTACAGTATTCCCAAGGAATGGCTCTGCTCTACCTACAGGTGAAATCTTTTGACTTCCTAAAAGGATTGTGTGGGCAAATGTTTTGGTCCCTTAAACATACTGAAATAACCAGCTTCTCAAAGAGGCTGAAATTTTACTTTATTGTATTGCTACAAGTCTTCAGCAGCATGACAGCTAGGCAGTCTTCCCCCACAGAGAACTGAAAAGAGAGAGAACTAACACAGAGAGACTTATGGATAAAGCACATCAAAACTTTATGTACTGCAGAAAAGCTGAGGGCATGAGGGCATGAGGCTTTGCATGCCTGTGTGCATTTGCAGGGAAATGGAGATGCTTGTACGGGGAGTCAGCGAGGAGCCGCACACCAGCAGGACACCTCCTGTCAGGGATCGCTAGCACCTTTGTGCCCGTGTCACCCAGTGTCACCCACGAGCATCTCCCTTCGCCTCCCTCCCTCCTCCCTCCCTCAGCTCCCTCCCTCTGCCTGGGGAAAGGCAGAGCTCATGCACACCTGCCTGCAGGGGAGAATAAGGCTGATACCAACAGCTACTCATCTCAGGGATTCCACCAGTGCACACAGTGCCCCTTGTCCTTCACGGCTGTTTTACCCAGGAGGGACTTCAACATCTGGTATGCATCTGTAGTGCAAGTTTCTTGCAGCATCCTGGGAGACAGTCTCTTCTGCTAGGCAGTGACATGCTGATGGTGCCATCAGTCAGGCCAGCAGGGGAAATATCTAAGAGCGCATCTATATTCACACCAGCTCAAGTTCACTTCCCTACACCCACGTGTCCTCTGCCTGTAAGAAGTCTTTCAGCTGTAGGAAACCACTCCAGCTTGCATTTGCCTCAGCTCTTTCCCAGCTACAGCCCTTCCTGAGTGAACACAAACATGACTCAGCTTTTCCTTTGAAACAGAAGAAATTTGGTTCTCTTTGTAGTGCCACTGTGGTGTGGTATGACAGAACATAGATCTGTCTTTCACTTTGTTTAGATGTGACACCAGTAGCAGTTGTGGATTTAATTATATTTCAGCTGCAAGATAATCTCAGTTATGTTTTTTATGTCTCTTTTCTTTTCAAAAAGCCCAGTTTAAATAGGCAGAGCATTCTTTAATATCACAGATTGTGGTTGGGTCTGACTTAGGTCCCCATAAAAGAAATTACTACTTGGTGTCCAAAATGTTCATTTTGGCAGTTAAAAATATCTCTTTGACACAGATATATATATATATATATATATATGTATGTGTATATATGCATGTATATTGAATAAATGTCATTGTATAATTGCATCATATATTGTATAATTAATACTTGAATTTCATAATGAGACTGCATAATGAATGTCTTGGTACATAAACATATGTCATTATTCAAAATGTCTTTCATGTACGTACACCAACAGTAAAACTTCCCAGTAATCCTTAGTCAGTACAATCATGACAACATAGAAAGAAGGAAAATACATTTTTGAAGTCTGGAGTCTCCTAACTTATGTCTCTCCAAAGAAAACCAACTCTGATATTCTTCATTTTTTAAAAAACATAATAATATTCATTATACCTGATGTATGTTTCCTATAAGCTATTGCTTAAGGATTCATATCTGTGCAATATCACTGCCACCTTGGCTTAGGTCCTCTGCTCTATCTCCCTAGAACTATGTAAGAGGTTTTATTTGCTTAGTTCAAAACCAGCACCCCTCACTGCTTTGATAAAATTTCCTCTTTGTGTGGGGTTGATTTTTTTTTTTATCACAATTTGGTGATAGGCCTTTAAAAACACCTTGGAGCAGGAAAGGTAAGGAGCAGCTCACATTGCATGTAGCAATGGACTAAGTGGTACATTACAATAATGAAGAGGGACATGCAGCTATTAGAAAAAGAGGGTGGGTAAGCTCAGTTCAGCTCCCAGGTGCAGCAATGCCTCACCTGTGGCAGGTGTGGGTGACTGGGCAGCTGCATGATCCTGGCCCCCTGCACAAGGCAGGTCAGCACCTGTGCCAGCTTCTGATTTAGCAGACCCTGGGGTTCCTGGTCCTCTCTCAACCTCTTCAGCCATCCTCCAGAACCAGTTTGGGGTCACATGTACTACTTCACCACAGAGAGGCAGAACTTGCAATGAAGTCCAGCAGGCAAAAACAGCTTCTACTCAAACCATTGCACAAAACCCAGTCCCCAGCTTTTGTTAGGAACAAGTTAACTTTTATCCATCACTGCTTTCCTCATCTGCCTCTTTCCTGCTTAGTCCACTCCCATTAATGCCTCAGTGGCTTGTCTTTTCTGTGTCACTTAGCTGAACATTAGTGGAATGTAGTATACATGAAACATATATATAACATTTCCTCTGCTGGAGAATCAACACCTTCATGGGGGAGGTTGTTTTATTTTCCTTCTTTGTTGTTCTGCGAGCAGTAACAGAAAAGAGCTGATGCAATATTTCAAAGATATAGTCCCACTTAATAAAAATTGAATAAAAAAAATAAAAACAAGCAAAAAGGAAATATGCTTCTTTCTACATTCTTTGTAGTACTTCATTCACATTATCAAGCAGCAACACAGGGTTAGACTGGTGGGGGGCTTTTTCCTGTACAACTTTGCCATGGCAGGACAAAGCAATGCACCGGCCCTGAGATCAAAGGGCTGAGAAATACAGCCTTTACACTTAAAGCTGTTACTGCTGGTATGAAAAAAGCTGCGTATATGTGGATTTGAAGCATATTAATTGGGATCACAAACTCCAGAAACCCATCTGCAAAGCTCTGATAAAATATAAAGTCACTCTGACAATTCAGATAGCACCAAAATATCCCTGATGCTTACTTTGACTGGTACCTGCAGGCTCTATGCCTGACCCATTACACTGCTTACCTGACCCCCTCTAGATTTTCAGCAGCCAGGCTAGCACAGAGAGGTAGCAGAAATGTGCTTGGGGTGATTACACAGAAATGTGATCCTGTGCCACACCTGATCTGAATCAAACACGTATTTCTGGGAGATCCAGTCAAACATGGATCCAGTGTTAGTAGTCATGGATTTAGAGCTGAGAAGTTTCCAGAGAAAAGATTACAAGCCCAGAAAACAGCTACAGATTCATGGAAATTGAAGGCGAAGCCAATCAGTATTGCAAATGGCTTCTTCACATAAGAAGGCCTTTAAAATTGTGTTGTTTGAGAGGTATCAATTAAGAAAATTTTGATTTCTATAATGCAGTCAGGTTGTACTGTTTTTCTGTCAGGCACTTTTTAAAATCCATGTCACAGGGGAAAGTGCTTTTCAGAAGTTTAACAGTTGGCTGGAGGAACCAATTCTTAGCCCAATTTCTAATTGGGAAGTGTGGGGGAGAGATAATGCTATCAAATTGAAATCTAACTACCATACAATTTAATGGCTGAGCATAAATCATGCAACTAACATTTCTGCTCACTATTTGCATGCCACAATAGCCCCTCTAGAGATTTTAATTGAGATCAGAGCAGTTTCCTGGTTCGATCTGGTGCAATTTTCAAACACTAGCACAGATCTTTGCAGATCTCTGTAAGTCGCCTGTGTGTGCCGAGCTCCTACGCTGGCAGTTCAGAGAATCATTCCAACAACTTCATAATGCTCTCGGGAGAGATTTTTGAAATGTTTAACTTCAACGGTTAGTGCTTTGTGTCCCAGTCGGTTGGTGGGAGCTTGTTTGTGCCCGCCGCAGGCAGAGCCGGTGCGGCGGGTGTGTGTGTGCCTGTGCGGGTGTGTGTGCCCCAGGGCACTGCACATCCCGTCCCCTCCCTCCGCAGCCCGCCGGCCCGCGCCTCCGCCCTGACCCTCGCACAGGCACTGGGCAAAAGGCAGCAAACCTAGCCCTGGGGAATCGGGTCACCAGTCCCTGCGGCAAGGCAGGACCGACAGCAAAATGCGCCTGGTTGTGCAGCTTGATCATGGTCTGCTGATCCTCTCGAGGCTGCTGGAAATATTCTTGTTTCAGTGCAACACCCTGGCTGTAGGCTTTGGGGAGACTGCTTGCAGTAATTACAGTCTGTCATAACATGAATTTATTACAATAGTTGTGTTCTTGTAAGAGGCAGGAATGTTTTTACCCTTATGAAATACACAGATGCTGGAAGATTTATGTGGATAATGCAAACAATAACGCCTTTGCAGATTACAAACCACAGCTAATCTGCATATACTGTACTGAAGAAATGGCAAAAGCGGTTTATAAAGTCATCTGCCTAAAGCCCAGATTTCAGTAAATTATTTATCTTCAAGGAAGCAACATACCATCTTTCAGTAATGCTTCTATTCGTTGACAATTACAAGTTATTTGCTGGCACTTAAAAATAAAACTTGAGGGAAGAGTAAGGGGATTTGTCTGCTCAGGGGGAGGACTTCTGTTGGCTTTTTAAAAATGATCAGGCCCCTCCAGGAGCCAGGTACAGCATTACACTGTTCAGGTGGCACCAATGTAAGCAGCTTTTAGTGCCTGAACTCTATTATTATATCTGCCATGGCTCAATACAGCAGTTGAAGACCTTGTCTACCATAGAATATGCAGACAGATCTCGGCACTGGAGCTTGCTCACAATTATAGGAGCTGAAGATCCTTAAGTCTGAAACTATTTCCTTAGCTTTTTCAATCAAAGAATCACCTAATGTGGGGGTGAAAAAATATCCTTTAATCATCTTCAATAGTGCAGCCACAAGGCTCTTTATAAACAGGTACCAAAAATGAGGCTAAATTGTTGGGGTTCATTTAGAACATTTTCTCTCACATAACTTGTTCCCCCAGGCTTACCTGCATAGTAGTGTGCAATTTCTATGCATTTTATTTGTTTGTGATTGTTTCAAGAAAGCTTTTTGAAGAGGTGTGGCTCAGCCCCCACTCATTGACAGTGTTTTAAAGGACAGGGCCTGAAGATGTCTGTGACAGGCAGGCAGCTGCCACAGCAGAGGGTTTGCACAGCTTCTCAGACTGCTTGTTTGTGTCAGTGTCATCCAGGAGATGCTCTCCATGTCTCCCACCCAAACTGCCAAACTGCCACAGGCACCTCAGCAGTAATAATCTGCACCTAGCCTTGAGAAAGATTCCGTGGCATGAGTGGAAATTCATCTTCTCTAAAATTGACACTTTTCTCTTCAAAGTTTTTACATCTGTGTGACAAGGTTTATAGCTCCACTCTCTTGTTGTCATTATAGCAAAATTTGCAAAGATACTTATTTGCATTTGGCATAATGGTTCACCTTTTTTGTACAAGCCACAGTGACACCTCTTATATTCAGTCACCTCCCTGCACATCAAGATGACAGCAGGACATGCAAAGAAGACAAGCATAGCAGCAACATCACTGTTTCTTGGATCTGCTGTTGATTTGACTCAAAATATTTTTATTTAATCTATTTTCCTCTGGAAAAGCAGCCAGGTACAAACCAGTCAGGTGCTAGTAGGGAGACTAATCAGTATTGCTTATCATTTAGAAAGCTCCAAAAAAATTTTTGTCACTCTACAGAACATAAATTCAGAAGTATTGGACAAACATGCAGGATAGTCCCTGTTCTGAGCAGCTCAATTTAAAAACACAATGTAGTGGGGTTAAGGATAAGAAAAGAGAAAACAGAATAAATGTGTTACTGAAAATTATGTTTAAAAGTTCTGTACTGAATAAATTTAATTGCTTAAGTATTGCTCTGGCTTGCAGCATCCTTTCAGAGCTCTCAGTGTACTTGATGCTTAACTTTCTACTTTAATTAATTTCTGAAACCCCAAAGGCCCCCAGAATCCAGAATACCCACTGCAAATTAGTTCTATTTTAACAACATATTACATGGTTTAATCTCCTTTTATTCATTTGTTTAAATTTCCCACCTGATGATTTCATTTCATTTCATCCCACCTAAATCTTGTACCACAAGAAACAGAAAGCAGTTCAACCCACATGCATTTTCTCCCTTCCACTCCATTTGCTAGTTTATCCTCCCTCATTACCTTTCCTTGGGCTCAGGGGTCTTGGTCTACTGAAGTGTTTCTTATATGAAAGCCATTCCATATCTTAAGTGATATTTTTTCACCTTCTCTATACCTTTTATAATGTTACTGCACTCTTTTTGAGAAGAGCACACAGTATTCAGAGCAGGGGTGTATCACAGATTTATACAGTGGGATAGTTTTATTGCTGCAAGCAATTTAGTGTTTTCAGCTGCTAGTTTAATTACATTTTGAAAAGATGCACAAAGACAAAAAACGAAATGTAAATCTTTATAACTTCAGTCACCTCACACTGATTCTGGGACTGATATTCAAGCTTTAATTTCTAAAGACTAATTACTGATTTGGGGAATCTAATTGTCCTCCTGGAGCATATAATGCTAAGTATTTTTGAGGCTGTAAGAAGAGATTCAGGTGCTTAGATTCTGTTTGAAAACTCATCTCTGGATGAAAAAGAGGTGTAATATTTTTGTTTCCTTCTCTATCCAGGTTCCTATATGAGACTGGAGCAGGAATAAAAACTCCTTATCTTATAAGTTAAAACATTTAAAATTACAAATCTCCTCTCTGTCTCTCTTTTTTTTTTTTACTGGTGTTTTCTCTATTTGCTCCTAGAAGTAAAATATACAACCTGTTGCTGTAACTGGCCTAAAAAAGGCTCTTAGAGAACTCTATAATGCAAATATACATACATATATAATTTTAATGGTCACACAGTAAGGAAAACTTTTCACATTATGAAACTCGTTATAGCCTATATACAAGGGTATAATGCATAGTAACTACAGCACTTCTTATCACAGAGTGTTTGGGTACTTTGAACAATATCTTAAATCAGTAGGGGTTCTATGAAGGTAATGGAGCCATGAAGGTTGAAATTAGATGAAATAGGATGAAGCAACTTTCTGACCATGACAGAATCATATCTCTCCTGTCTATTTCCAAAGGACTTCCAAGGGTTCAAACAGCATGATTTACCTTGCTATAGGAGGTCCAGACAGTCCTTACACCGCATTTGCAAAGCTTTTTGGTCACAGCCATACTGCTGACAAAGGCATTATTTACACTGACAGGTCTGATAAGAGAGTGTAAACACCTTAAAAGTGCCATTCCTCTTGCACAATTAGCTCCTGGCTGCTGAATCAGCGTTCTGGGGACAGCTCTTCCTGCCAACCACCCCTCCTGTTGTTCAGCCTGCACCTATCCCTGCTGCCATCACACCATTCCTCTTCTGCAGGGCTCCACATGAGCCTTAGAGAGCCCAGCAAAGCCTTTTGCCAACCAGCACAAAATTATTGTGCCCCTTTTCTAATCCAAATATTTCATAAACTGACAAATTAGAAGACTAGTTGGATGTGATAACTGGTGAGAATCTTTACCATACAGATATTTTCTTTTGGGTCAAGTGCACTTTTCTTGAATTACCAAACCAACTCCCCTAGATTAAAGACATGGGGAATCCCAGAAAACTATTGCCTGGTTAAAAATATTTTTTGCTTTCATTTGTAGGTTTCTCCAGAAAGTCCATGACTTCATCCAGATAGTAAACCACAGTACTCTCTGAGCAGAGACAGACCTACTGTGTTTGCAAAACACACGGCACCATCTGAAATCCTTCATCCATACTGGGTAAAAATCAATTGATTTGAACCATGGATAAAGGTTCATCTTTTATTATCTTGTAAGAGATAACAGCAGAGCTGATGATATGATCCAACAAGTGTTTACAATCGAATTATTGTATTTAATAAACTGCCATTCCATACCTGTCAGCAGACCCTTGAGCTGTAGCTGCTGTGCAGGCTACAAGACAGCTGGGTACACTCTGGGTGCAGCTAACTGATTGAGATGCCCAGTGAAAACAGCAGCTGTTCCATGGGAGTGTGGGAGGGGACAGAATCAGACTCTTCTTGGAGATGCACAGGGGCAGGATGAGAGACACATGCTCCAACATGGGAAATTCCAACTAGATACAAGGGAATTGCTTGCACTATGAAGGGAGCCAAGCACTAGCACAGGTTGCCCAGAGAGGCTATGGAGTCTCCAACCTTGGAGGTGTTTAAACATGGTCTGAGCAACCAGCTCCAACTGATCTGCTCTGTGTAGAGCAGGAGGGGTGGACTATCCAATATCCAGATGTCCCTCCTCAATTCCTCCATGATGCTGTGAGTTTATAGCCAGTTACTATATTGCAGTTGGAGGAGCTCTAGTTAACAGGTTTTGAGGATTTTTCACATCACTGTAACTATCCAGGGGAAGTAGCAATAAAGTCTTCAAAAAAATTCAAGGACAAGAAAATACCCGTTACCTATTAAAAAAAGAACAGAAATGTAGATGTTGGAGAGATGCTTTCCAACCAAATTATCAGCTGGCAGCACAGCTTCTCAGGAAATGGAGTTCGCTAAGACATGGGGAATTTCCAGCATGCTAGAGTGTGTTTTTAACCAGATTTGAGATGAAAAATGCAGATCATATATTTTACAGGAATAATCCAAAATATTTCAATTAGTAAAAAAATGTTAATAGTGTTAAAAGATCATCACACAATACAAACACGCACATACATGCGAGAACAAAAATAAAATATAAATACATATGGAAATACAACAAGAATACTAACACTAAAAATTCAGGAAAAGTGATGCAGGGAATCAAAATAAAACAGGGAGAGAATATCCAAATGGAATATCATAATTCAATTTTGAATTTCTTTGAAATTTTCCCATTGAAAAAGCCATTTGTTTTCAACATTCTTCTTTGTGAAATACACCTTGTACCCTGTGGAGCAGCATTTTACAAAGGGAAAGTTCAATTTCAAAACTTTACGTCAGTTCTCTTGTGCTATTCCTCCAAGAGCCAGTATCTTTGAGGAATATGAGGAATACAACTCTTGTTTTACCAAGCCACAGTTTTCCTTTCATCACAATAAAGTAGTGAATTCTTCACATTGGTTACACATTCCTATAATGTTTCACAAAATGACATCTACAAATTTTACTGCCCTGTTTCTTTCCGGGCCACCCTAACAAACAACTTCTGCTTTATTTTTAGAATTAGCCCTTCTTGCTGGCTTTTATTTTCCTGTGCCACCCTAGCATGATTTACTGTAATTCAAATTTAACTATTAGTTTGCTGCACTGCACACTGGACTCTATGGCACAAATAATACAGATTTCCCTCCAAGCCCTCATCATTCAGGCTATTTGAGTACCCAAAGTGTTGACAAACAAAAAGGACATAAATAATGTAACTTTCTTACTTCAAAGTATGGAGGAGAGGTAATGAAATTAGCTTCCCAGAGATGCTAGCAATCAGATGCTCATTACATTAAAAGCTGTGACACTGTGCATTATGTCCCCGGGTGTAAGCATGTAACATTTGTGGATGTGAGTTATGGCCCAGAAAGATTTGTGCTTCTAGTGGTATAATGCCACTAAAGGTCATGTCAGAAGAACTGAAAGTCTCTGAATCACAAGGTTATAAAGACCCCTAATGTTTCAAACTCACGGTAGTAAAAAATGAGACTGACTGGGCACACTGCACAGTTAGTGTCTGAAGCAGCTGCTGCTCCACAGTCGGTCAGGAAAAGGTTAAGATTTTCTGGAAGTGATGTCTCCACAGATGGCAAATTCCTCTTTCTGTTCAAATAAGACTGTCAAAAACAAAACAACCTCTTTCCCAGAGAAAGAAAACTAATTTTCCACGAATTCAACCCTTCTTTCTTCCACCATTTCCTCCACTGTTGGTTCACTGCCAGCTCAGTACATCCTCAGCTCTCATTCCCAGTGGTTTTTAGAAAAGATCGTGTTTGCTTCTTGCTGCTGATTTCCAGCCCTGGCTACCCTCCTCTTGCAGTGAACATTACATTCCCCTTCTCCTTGCTCTCATTCCTACTTTTTTTCTCTTACCTTTGTGGTTCCATCCCCAGTTTGCAATATCGTGCTGTTTGAGCAAAAGACACTACCTCTCCCTAAAAAACCTGACTCATTCACACCACTGAACTCAAAAATTGCCTCAGGGGTTTATTCATCTCAACAGCCTCAAGCTAAGGCCCATTTTTCTGATTATTCCGTTTCAAATCTGTCTGTCACCAGCTTTTTTGCAGATCTTCTCTTGTTTTCCTGTGACAATCTTCATTTGCTTCACTGAGATCTTTAAACTCAGCAGACTTCAAGAGCTGCAGTGGTAGTCTTTTTTTTTTTCCTACCTTCAGCCTTCCTCCAAGGCTTAAAAGCCTACTCTTACATTCTCCCTTTTGTTTTTTATCATGTAAGAAGAATCATCTGTAGATCACAACTAGTAGGAGCTCAACCATCAGAATTGAATGTCTTAATGAAGTTCTGTATCCTTTTGTGAATGGCTGAATACTTATCTGCGAGAATGTGGATGTAAAAAATTGCCATTTCTATGAACCTAAAACTTTCTGAGTGGCAGACCCATTTCTCCAGGAGGTGTTGTAGTTCTGTTCACAGTCTATGGCATCAATAACTTAGACATTACTGCACTTCCAGTTAGTTTCATACTCTCACACAGTTATACAAATAAGGGGGGTTATGTTCTAAGAATTTATATAAAAATCTGCTCAATAACATAAAAAGCCTTTATTAGGTAAACAAGACAGCAGGAGAACAAGATTTTGGTTACCATAACTTGAATGATAATGTGGAAATGTGGAAAAACACATTTATGTAAGTGCCACATTTTTTAGGAATTTACATGGAATTTTGAAATCTCAGTCTTTCTGTAGGTCTTGGCTGCTTTTGCAGGCAGATGTTAATTTAGCAAGTGTCTAAACACACAAATCAGATGGCAAAACTGGAGCTGCACACTGGTGTGGCAGAGGCATTGCTAGTGGCATGACTGGCAATGTTTTCATCATTTTCAAGGAGTGAAACCTCATATAATTGCTTTTTGAACACATACAGAAACTACAGCAAAACTGATAAAGAAAATTCCCCAGCCGAGAAAGAAAATCCCCAGCCAAACTATTCATGCAGATGGATCCCTCTCGGGTTTTGGTTTTCTCACCCGAGATTCCGGCTGTTAAGAGTCCTTGGCCCTCTAAAAGCCCTGAGCTGCGTCGCGTAAAAAAGCAGAGTCTCCAAGGCCTTGTTTTCAGGTTTCTCGTGTTGTTTATTATTTGATATCTCAAAGTTTTCTCTGCACCCAGCCGAGGTCCCGACAGCGGCTGGGACACGAGGCGACTGCCCCTCGGTGAGGCGGTGCTCTACTCTTATACAGTTTACTACGTGTCCATTATTTACTAATTTGTGCCAATGCCTAGTGCCTATACTAGAAAGGTCACTTGTACCTTAACCCAATCCCCTCAAACTACTTTGTGTCATCACTACCTCAGAAGATGGAGGACGAGGAAGAAGGAGAAGAACTTAGGGCAACACCCTAAATCCTCCATCTTGTCCCCCATTTATCTCTATACTAAGAATCCTAAAACTACAAAATTTTTCACCCCGTGCTGTGCTAAGCTACTATTTTCACACCCTTGAGGTTTGCAATTCTTCTCCTAGTGCTGGAAGCTTTTCCCATGGACTAAAATCAAACTCGGTGTCTTTCCGGGCTGTGTGCCAAGGTCTCCAACCCCCCTGGACCGGCTTCACACCCCCCTGTCCAGGGTTCAAATTCTCTTCTTCAGGTCCCAGGTCACCCAAAGGGATGCCCTGGACTCCAACAGATCCCTCCAGCTCTTGCAAGGGAGGCATAGCAGACAGACACCTATTTCAAGCCACCTAATTTCAGTGCTGTGGTAACCCATTGGATATGCCCCTTTCAAGCATATATTCTGCCTGTAATTCCCATGCACAACACTCACAGGGGCTCCTCTTCCAGTCTCTCTCTATAGGCAGCTATACTACATGAACTATGCAGTGGGTACACACACAGACGCTGGTTTAGCTCTACATTGTACTTGTTTAGCTGATGAGTAACTTGGGAGAGAGGGTATATGAGCTTCAGAGCTCAGCTAAACAGGGGAACCTCTCCAGAAAGTTCTACTTACAGTGTCAGGGCCCAGGGCCAGCTCTGGTCTTAGAGCAACTAAGGCACTTGTAACAGAAAGCCCTGCTTCTGTGAGAAGAGCCTGCAGAAGACACCTACATTCAGGAAAAGATAAATACTTTCCACAGGAAAATTGTGAAATCCTTTTCTGATATTATCACATATTTTCTAACTATACGACACACAAAAATTATTACTTCACCATCTATTCCTACTGCCTGTCTATGTTTTGAACTCCATTTTCACTTCCTTCCTAATTCTACCCCCCCCTAATCAGCACTTTTCCAAAATCAGTGACCTCTGCCCAAAACCAGTACCTGCCAGCCCAAAGTGCCCTGTGTACCATGCCTTAGCTGCCTGGTTTGCTGATGACTGTGCCAATTACTTCTGATGGGAGAGGCCTTCATGAGCCAAGGGAATGGAAAGCACTCTCTCATTTTGCTAATCATAATTCCAGTTATCAAAAAGGATCCACTATTGTTTTTCTTAGCTCTGTTTTCACAGTAGTAGCCATGAATTTTCATGTAGCCTTTGAGTAAGCTGTGCTGGCTGCCCAAGTTCTTTCATTATAAATACTATCTAGAGCTGTTGATCCCTGGGCTTTCACAGCTCAATCAAGGGTAAAATCTAGCTTGCTAAGTCTCAGCTCAGGAGCAACCTGTTTCCCTAGCCCTCAAACAAAGTCAAGCCAGTCAGTTTTTACATTGGAAAATCCTTACAAAATATGTCTCTAGTAACTCCAAGGAGTTTCTTAGTTGTTAAATCAAACTATCCCTTGACAAATTGGCATTTTTAAACAGAATACAGTCTCATAATTCTTGCATTTCTGTAGATAAATGTTAAATGAAGACAATGTGGCAAAATTCCAGATATCTTGCTGGAAAGCAAAAGGGTTAATTAATCCTCAGTGTAGTTTCAATCATGAACAAATAAAAATGCTTAAAGAGCTCTAGGGTTTAGATTTCAGCAGAAGCTGCTATGCATACAGCAGGACTGTGATGTTCTTCATCAGTGTCTGGTGCTCCACAGAGATTTTTCTGTATGAGTCCCAAAATTCAGGATTTCAGTTTTATTCACATAACAAAGCTTAGGCTGAATGGCTGAGCCAAGCTCACCAAGATGTCAGGACATCCTTCTAGTTTTAACTCCTCCTTTCTGCTCTTTACCATCTCTCCAGCACCTGATCTCTTTTCCCTTCAGAGATCACTGCTGTCAGTTCCACACCAGAGTCAGGCTATGACTGCAATCTGGCATTTCTAACCACTGCAGACCCAGGGGTGTAGTCCATGACAGGAATTTGCCTGTTAAACATTGTGTCCTAAGACTGCAGTGACATGAAAAACCCTTATTCTTCTACCATGGTTTCCTGTCCTAAACACTGTATTTTCCCAAAGGTCTGACTTTTTTATTTATTAAAAAAAAAAAAAAGTCATTTTGTGCCATATTATAATTGGACAAACATTGAGTAAAAGATGATAATTTCTAGGAGACCTGCAGACTGATAGTTCTGATTCTAGATCAGTCAGAGGAGCTTCTTGCCATGATTTTGATGGGAATCAAATCAGCCCCCAAATCTCATGAATGATGCTTATAGGTGGGCTTGTATTTACTGCTGGCTGTTTGGAAGTGTGGCATATGAAAAATCAGACCTGCAGCTGCTGTACCCAGGAGCTCAACAGTGAGCATCAACATGATCCAGTGAGAGTGCAGCGAGCGTGACAAGCACAGTGACTTACAGAACAAGGTGGCACACCCAGCATCAATGTTTAAAGAGCTGAAATCTGATGTCTTTGCAGAAGGATAGAGAGCACTATTAACGTGTATTACAAGGATGTTAATTTGAGCTGTGAAACAGAACTATGAGATAAGCCACACCCAAAACTATAGATCTGAGTTTTGTATCTATCTGCTATGGGAAAATAGAACCTTGGATACAAGAGCACTTAAATCCAAGGCATAGGACTTTGGATTTGAATCTATTTTTTCCATCTTTGTAGGTTTTTCAAAACTATGTTCAGATTTGATCTGACACAGTTCAGGCCCAGACCCAAAATCTCAATTCAGACGCACTTCTACTGAAAATGAGTTACCCAGTTTATGCCATTTGAATCCAAATTTGTCCTAATTTCTAGGAAGTTCAACCTCAGTTAAACCAATTCTGAAGTTCTATGGTGAAGTTCAGGTTCATATACTGGAAACATCTGGAGAAATTAGGATACCTAGAGTAAGAGGAAAACACAAGGGTGAAAATCAGAAGAAAAATATTAAGAAGACCAGCTGACTGCCAAGAGAGCAGAAAGAAGGGGACACTGTTGCATGACTCTGTTGACACTTCTATCAGGTAGGATATAGTTCTAGTGTGGAAGCTGTGGAGATAGCATGTAATGTCTATATTATAATAAACTTCAGTTTTCAGGTAGACTTGCTGGAATGAGAATTCCCATTCTAACCAGTAATGCAGATCTGTGGCTGGAACTGACTTGTATCTCTCTTGGAAATGATGGCCCCTGACTGCTTTCACCCTGTGAGAAGGTATTCAGTATTTTAGATAGATGACATACTGGCACAAGAGTGTAGAAATGACATGAATCTGGGGTAACTTAGTACCAGTGACATCTCTTCAATGGTGAAAGACCCTTACATTAAAATTAAACTCTTATTTTAAATATGGTTTCTTCTAAACTGAAATGGTAGAATTTTTTCTCTAGCCCTGAGAAGGTTATTTCCATAAATGGAGACACACGTGGAATATTACTGTTTCGGTTTTGCTATACTTGATAGAGAAGGAAACCACAAATCCTTGCTTGCTCTGTACTCAGAAAGACAGGAGGAAAAACACTAATTGACCACTTGCTGTGCAAGCACAGCCTGAGATGTATGTAAAACCTGGCAGGAAATAAAACCTTTTTCATTCTCACTGACACCAAAGACATAAACCTCCTCACACACGCTGTCTCCTTGGTCAGCAAGATATGCAGAAACTGCTCTGCGTTACTCTCTCTCTTTCATGTGGTCACCATAGAAAGTAACTCCTGTAGGTGCTGCACAGAACCAAAAAGGTCATTATTCAGACAAGAAAGGAACGTTCAGGGTGACATGCAAAAAGCATCTTGCAACTGCCTTTAGAAGGGCAATGACATTGCAGAAACCCAACGAAATTATCATGTGAAATTCAATATGATATTGTGGGGTTTGTCCTTTTCATCATGGACCAAATGCAGATTCCATACGACCCACACAGGGCAGTGATGGTTGTACTGCAGAAACACTCAGGGGTAAGAGCAGGGCCATGCATGGAAAGGGAGCCCAGACTATGTGCCAAAGAAGCCTGATAGGATAAAGTTTGAAACTGTAGGATGGTTCTAAAACTCAGCTAAGACTTGCATGGGACTGCAGTGAACAGCAGACTGAATGGGTTCTCTCATAAAGAAAAAAAAGGAAATCCTAGCAGTGTTTAAAAATTTTGTGAAAAGGAGAAAGCAGAAGCAGTAGCTACAGAAGAAATTGAGATCAAAGACAGAGATTTTTTTAAGGTGGAAAAGTCAAAAACTTGTTTGCATTATGCAGCAAAAAATCCCAGAACAAAAAGAAATGAATGTGGTAAGCAGAAGGGAGACGAGATGGAGGGGTGCAGCCAGAGATCAGTCTCCAGCAGGGGTATATTCCCTGCTTCTCATCCCACACACTGCTACCAGCCATAGGATGCCTGTAGCTTGCACAGCACCACCATTTTCTCTAGACAGCTGCTTAACTGATCATATTCCTCTTAACCATTCTGGAATGTGTTTTTCGGATCTTCTGGCTGATCATTGCAGTGGGCCAGGGAACAATAATGACAAATCTGACCTGGGCTCTTGTATCTGTGAGTGTGGGCCATACAGACTCTGGGCACAGCCTGTGCTCAAAGTACACTCAACTTTTTAAACTATGTTTTCCCCAAATTGATGGCATAGTCCGGGAAATGAAATCTTGTCTCCAGAGCATTGCACTGGGACCCACAGTTTTAATTCCATGCCTCATACACAGCAATTTATTGATGACTACTCACATAGTGAACTGCACAGTTACGCACATAGCAATTGCTGGGAAGTATCTTTCAAGTTAAACACTAATAATTTTTGATGGATGTGGGAAAAGTTAAATTAAAGTGAAGCTTTCTTGGTTTCCTTTTCCTTTTTGTGAGACATTCAACATTTGTCTCAGCTCCAACATTACTTAAGTGTACTTGGTGCTCACACAAGAGTTTGAGGCTGTTGAGCATCCCAGAGGGCTGGGGACACAAGTCCAAGGCTAAACTTTTCTTAAGGAAACATTTCAGGTTACCTTTAAAATTACAGGGCAAATGGCAACAATAAAACAGGTAATAAATTACTATCACAACCAGAACCCCGTATCTCCTTCACAGACAAACATCTGAACAAGACCAAACTACCGGTAGTGCAATAAAACACAAAGGGTGTGGAGTTTGTGTAACATGAAGGCATAATTTCTGCTTCATGAATCTACTTATAGAAAGAGGAATGAATTCTGGGAAGTAAATAAGTTCATTTAAACAGAAAATAAACTTCAAAGAGAATCATAAAAAGGGGAGGGCAAACACAGAGATCACTTTGTTTTGAACTCTGTCCAATTGCTCAATAAAAATGTCTGCTATTCAAATTTAATTTTTGGTTTAAGCATTACAGTTTCTTTTGCTACTCTTGGCAAAATTATGTTCCTATCCTGTAGGCATTTCTGTCATTACTCTTTCTCTTAGCCTCTAAGCTTAAGGCTTCACAGGGACACCAGAGTTCATTCCCACAGACTGGCCTCCAGGACTATAGCTTATCCAATGGAGTGATATTTTCAGATATGGACACCATAGCTGCAAAAGCAGTACTAGTTAGCTCAAAGTTTGAGGAACTGGATGTGTCACTACTGCAGAAAAAAAAATCCATTCTTCATTCTTTCTTTTCAAGCTACAATATAGGTTTCAACTATAAGGAGTCTATTTCTGATTTTTAACTTAAAAATGCATATCTTTAGAGCAGCAGAGGGCTAGCTCATGCTAGTCAACTCATGCTTTTATCCCTGTCTCTGATTGCAATTCCTCTTTTAAAAGACTAGTTGTGATTCTATTCTGCAAGGCATAACAAACATTTACCAACCAAAGAAAGATTTTAATTCTTATCCAGTTGTTGTAGCTATATTTTACCCAATTTCCCTATTCTCCTGCAAGCTGAAGCAGCTGACATTTATGGATTTAACTAATATCATACTATACATGATATATCTTAACTTACATATGCAATCTGCATACAGTGGCAAGGATTGCTCTTTTTAATAGTTAAATTTCCCATGGCATTTAGTGGACCAAGCTACCTATGGGGACCTACCTCATCTTCCTGTCTTTGAAAATCCAAACCAGTATTAGTATCTAACAGTTTTTATAGCAACTCTTTTAGTACCCAAAAGAATACAATTGGTATCTGCATACAACAGATCCCAAAGACCCAAGAAGATAAAGAAAACCAAAACACGAAGTCCACTGGAGGCAGAGCAAAGACATGGCATGACCCTAGGGACATCAGGATCATTTTGGTCATCTGCTACACTGAAAGCTGGGGAGAAAAAAAAGAAAAAAATGAAAAAGAAAAAAAAAAGTTCCTTATTTACGCATAGGCTTGTCCTTCTCTTGTGAACATCAAACTCACCTGGAGCATGAAATGTTTCTGGAGACTATGGCATTGTTTTGGTCTGGTTAATATTTCTTTTTGTAAAGCTTTTTATCTTGTTTTTCAAACAGTGTTAGCACCAAAATGACCTGTCACCTTTTATTTTTAAAGAAGTATGACTGGTCAGATTCCTAGGAGTAACTATTTGAACCAGAGGGCATGTGGTAGCCAAAGATCCTCTACACTTATAAACAAGTTAGTTCTATAAAACATTGTTTCAGGCAGAAAAATGTGGCAGATAAGGCACTGCTGGATGACAGTTACATTTTCCTCAAAGTAGGAAAAACAATGTCACAGTTCCCAAAGGCCCCATCTCTGTAGGCTTGAAATAGAGCAAAAAACCTAAAAAGAATGAAAAAAAAAAAAGCAAGCAAGTCCTGTTTTCCATTTCTCAAGAACTGCCAGTAATAAAAAGACAATGGATAAGCTTTTCTTGCACTGTATGTAATATTTTTGCATCTAAAAAGACAATGGATAAGCCTTTCTTGCACTGTATGTAATATTTTTGCATCTTCATGAATGCTATGTATACAAAGCATACACAAAGATGTCAAGAAAAATAATACCATCAGTGGAACCACAGAGTTGAGAAAACAAGCATTCAAAGGCAGGGAAACAGTCTTAAAATAAAATGCTATCCCTGAACTTTACCCTCCTATATTTATTCTAAAATATTGGATTTTTTATAGAAATAAAGAGAAATATTGATTATTCCAAGAGCAGAACAAACATAAATTCATTTTTTGTACAACTCAGCATATTATCCTTTACCAAAAGTAATGTTTGGCCCTTGCATATCTATAGGCTAGAGAACTTCACCTCAGCTAGTTTTCTGCAAGCCTGTCATATTTGAATTGCAAAAGTGTATTAATTAAGCTCACTTTGGTTAAACTGTCTTATTGTTCAGTTATCCTTGCACAATGAAGGTGTGGTTTTATCAGGGGAAAAGTTATTTAATGTGTTTGGAATGACAAATGCAGTAGATACATTCTCCTTGCTGCAAAGGGACAAACTAGGAAACTCAATTAAATTTAGTAAAATTTAGTATTTAATGTACACCTTTGGTATAAGGATTTAGAAATCTAAAGATTTCCTTTTAGGACTCAATATTACTACTACTATCTTTTTTGAACCACCCAAATGTTAATGGTCTCATAAATTAGGCAACACACACTCTGAGTACATCCATTTGTTTGTTTGTTTGTTTTAATGTGAAATAAAAATAATACTGAAGTCATTAACTGTTTGCATTGATATCAATCAGGGACAATTAATTAAGTACTTTACAAATGCACGATTGAACAAAGTGTATCATCCTACCTAATAGGTATTAATCCTATAGGTATGGTATAACCTATAGGTTTAATGGGGTTCAGCCATCCATAGAAGACTGGACATCACCAACATTTCAAGGATTGCAACAGCTGAAAGGTACTACCACCTCAAAATCACTTTTAAATTTAAATCAAGAGCTCTCAGGCAACATTTACTCATGTTTACCATTTTCCTGAAATCACTCTGGTTTGCTATGGCTACAAACATGCTGCCAGTGGCTGTCCCTGCTAAAAGCAGCTTCCAGCACATAGGTTACCCAGACTGCGCTGTGCAGGATCTCTTCCCTGCTCAGGCTCCTCTGCCAAGTGCTGTCCAGTGACACAGCCCTGCTGCAAACTGCCCTGCATTGAGCACAAGCACTCAGGGAGCTGGAAACCCTGCATGGAACATGCAGTAAACCTAGAGGACTGTGGGAGGGACTAGCAGTGTTGAAGCAGCCAGGATTTGGAAATTTTGGCTTTCAGGAAGAGGACAGTTTGTTAACATGACCTGTGGATCCTGGAGCATTACAAGCCTGGCAAGACCATCTTTCTGTTGAATGGGGTGGTCCCGCCCAGGGGTCACTTTCTGGTCTATCTGCAACCTTGTCACCACAAGGTGAAACTGCAGCTATTGTTTAACTGAAAAGAAGTTTTACCCACCTACAGCCATCACCTGCTATTCCTCCTGCAATCTCATTAATGTTTTGCTTTGCTGACACCAGCGCTGCCAAAAAGCTCAGCTGGCGAAGGAGTGTGTGTTAGTAATGTGGCTGGCATTCTGCCTCCTGCAGCTGAGGTCACTTCTGAGCACTTCTGAGTCTCTGCTGGTCCACTCGGACGGATGGCCTAAAACTCCCTCCCTCTGTTCAGCTTCCCTAGGATGCAGCAGGCTGGCAATTGGACTATTGCACTGGCCTTGCTCCCTAGCAGTGGTAATATCTAAAATTGCTATTTTTCTTGCCTTGTATCTTCCCTAGCCAGCCACCAGAGTTGTTGAAATACTTCATGATCCTGTGTTTCATTCCACTCAAAAGCTCCAAGCAGCCCTGCAGACCATTCCCCCTAATTCATGGAAACAACTTAGCTCTGCTGGAAGATTTTACTTAAATTGTTTCAAATTTGTGTTAGAATGCTTCTTCTTTAGCTCCCTCGTGAAACACTCATCACTCTCACTCATATGCGGGTCTTTTGATTTCAGTGGCCAGAGATGTGAAGCACAAACTGCCTTCTTTGCACTCTATAAACAACTTTAACTGTCTAGGATGGAGTCCATTTCACTTGACCTTAGCCATCAAAAAGTCAGTCTAAGCCAATAATTTATATTATCTCTATAATGGCTGGAAATGAGAAATTTCTTTTAGAAGGAAAATGTCTCCTACACTGACACATGGGGCGGTCTTACCCTTTGGAAAGGTCTCTCTCCACTAAATGCATGTCTTGTACCCAGAAGTGTTTGCATAAGCACAGACACAATTTAATCATTTTTAGGAGTAACTCTTGATTCTGAAATACTTGTTCTTACTAATGAAATATACAGCTCACCAGAAATTTGTAAGCACTTATAGGGGAACTCCAAAGAGATATCTTTATCATGCTGGACTTAGCCTTCTGAAAAGACTGACCAGATCAGGAAGTGAGAGGTATGGCTATAAAGCCAGGGTGAATAATAATTTGTGGTGCAATGTAGTTGTAAAATCACTGGGCAAATACCTACTGTATCTCTAATCCATTGAGCTGCTGCATGTGGAGTGCATATCATGGAGAAGCTCAGCTGTGTCCTACGAGAGGCTGCATGGAGTCCTGAATTCTTATTGCCAGCTTATCAGAGAGTCATAAGACAAAGGAATTGCTCTTTTTCAGTTTAGTAGCTGAGAGCAGAAAATAGTGGGTTTGTTTGTGGCAAAGACACCACTACACCCTGCACTCACTCTGCTACTGTACAGAAAATGTAAGAATGCAAGGCAATAGTATTTTAATTTCAGGTTGTAAATGCTACACTCTGCTCTTCATGCCCCATGCTTCATGTCAAGGAAAAGCTGCAGCATGCCAGACAGGAGCTCTTTTCAGTGAGCAGAAACAAAGCTGAGGAAACTGGAAAACTACACTGTTTTACTGCATTTAAACTCCCTTCTCATGGTAAGCAACAGCCGCACCAGCAAGCCACAAACCAAGAGACACCTTAATGGTCCAGGAAGTTCAGAGATCTTTGAGTTAAATATTGAGCAATGCAGGTGCAGGCTGCAGATGGGAGGTTCGGGTGTGAAAGCATGCCAAGGGCATAACAAAACTCGATTGAAAGAAGCCAGTATTAAGATCTCAGTCTGAATTCATTGCACATAGACGGCAGGAATTCCACAGATAGCCTATGTGAAACAAGAGAGTTTTCAAGGTTCCTTAGTGTGTGAGCCACTGGCATAAAAAGGGACCTGCTTTGCTCTCTCTCAATTACAATTATCACTACACACACCGAAGGATATCTTCTGCTAAATATGCAGGGACAAATAACTTCTTGGTGTAACACAGCTGAAGTGACTGTACTCACAGAATCAATATTTTTTCAAGATTTGTGTCTAACTATTTCAGAATTAAGAACTGAGTATTTTGTTGGTCATAGCCCATCATGCTATTTCATCTGTAAACTATAAGAGGTAATAACAGAGGTGACTCTCTTACACATAAAGCTTAGTGAAGAGAAACTTTATCAAAGTACCCCCTTGCATTTCCTTGGAACCACTGACATACTGGCATTTAGAATCTGGGCCATTGTTCATACAGTGGGTTTGATATATAAAGCCCAGTGCCTACACTAGCTACTCCATTACTGTTGACACATACTTAAAAGACTTTCTGATTTATTCTTCATGCCTTACATTTCTTTGCTTAGGTTCCAATTCTTCCTAACCTTTACTGCAAGCATTTTAAATTTACACGTTATCAATTATTATACCAGAAATATATGCAGTATATTTGGTTAGACACACACAAGTCTTTGTAGAATGTAGGAGACTTCACAAAGACTGAAATTCTCTCTCCTCAAGTGTCTTTGAAATTACCTCTAAACTTTTATTCCAATTTAAGGATGTAAATAGGATTTATGCATGAAATTGGCTGTTGCTGGCTATTAGCACATGGGTGAATTTGGTCCAGTGGGTGTGTATGTTGATTTTCCACTCTAGAATTTCTGATCCTCCCAGTTCTTCATTACTACCTGCCAAGATTGCTATTGTTAGGTTTGGTGTTTGTACACTTGAGGAAAGATTTATAACCTTTATGGTCAAAGTTTTCCACATCTGATCCTTTTTCTATTTGCCTTTAACTCTCTTCCCCAGCCCTGATCATACCTTCTTTAAAAAGTTTAAATGGCTTGATGATGTTTTTATTAATTATTCATGTAACTAAAAGCTAGTTTATTAACTGAGTAGGTCTTGGTTTCTGGAGCACTGGGGAAAAAGCATGTCACTGAGGACTTCTGTAAGTTTATGGTGTCCATATAAGAGGTTCTAACTTTCTCAAGTGCTTATTTCTGAGAACTTCAACCTCCAAAGGACTAGTGTTTGCAACAATTTTCTTTGGAAGATTTGAGTTTAAGCATTTCAGACTTAGCAGCAAATTTTAAAGCAAGTTAATAGACCTTTCTGAGAGAAACATTAATTTGTATTTTGAGTTATATAATTATTTCCCTAAGGTAATAAAATTCAACTGCTTTTGAAAATTAATATTATTTTATCTCTCTTATTTTTAAAATAGTATTTCCTTAAGCTTGATAACTTGATTCTTAAATTAAAGCACCTTTTCTATTTTCACATTACATCTTAAATAACTGATGCATTTTACGATCCCCTCTGGAACCCAATAAGTAAAGGTCTGATTTGAGATTTTTGTATTATGAATTTATAGTTCTTGCCTGCCACAAGCACACTCCAAAAAGAGATGAAACTTTGTGCCAGAATATAATGTTATCCAAGTATTCAAGTATAGAAAAACAAAAAATCAGAAAGTTGAAAATTGCATTAAAATAGCCTTTAGTATTATCCAAGAAAAATATATATATTCTCTACAAAACCGGAGCTTCCACAAACCCCAAACTCTAAATTTTCAGCTATTCATTGAATACACACCTGCAGCAGATCGTCCAGGCCTTTTATTAGAAGTATGCACAATATATTGCCCTCTCCAGAAGTACTCTGCAACTGCTTCATAAAGAGGAGAAATGGCAACAGGCACAATGGAAGAGGCCAAAGGAAGACTTTGGACATTGCTTGCCCTGAAGAGATGACAGAGCAGATTTGATGCCTGCAGAAATAAATACAGCATATTTATTTATAAAATATTTTATTTGTAGATACCACTTTTATTTATTTTTAAAAAATAAGCTTCAGGATTTCTATAGCAGATTTTTATTATGGTATTTCTAAATAACTGGTCACAAAAGGTTGAATTTCTTCACTGATGTGAAGACACTTTTGCCATGCCTCACTGGTGAGGTTATACTGAACCAGTTACTTTGAGAGGTCCTCACTACAGGAATAACTTTGCTGTTCATAAGGGATCTAAAGAAACTGAGGAGAGCATGCCTTCAGTGTAAACAGAGGAGAGTAAACTGAAAAGCCATCTTCATGTTCTCCTAATCTTGTTCATCTTAGTCCCACGTAATTCAGTCATCTCAGACAAACTCTTCAATATGCATGTGAGCAGCAGTGCTCTCCCAGCACCAATACATTTTAAAAGGCAGCCATTATTAACATTTCCATGACTCTTCTCACATTCATCCCTACTAAAATCCTCTAAGCATGTTTCTGAAAGCATCTTTGGAAAGTGCCACTTGGCTATGCCTATTCCTGTTCCAGGTAAACTGTCTCCTTTCTAAAGACCTTTTCCTCTCTTCCATCTCTCTTGCATACTGTGAAAGAACACAGTAAGGACAAGGTTTTCATCTACAGTTTGTATAGATCCAACAACCCATGTTTTAATGTGACCCAGGAGAGCTAAAATCTAATTTCTGGATAGTTTTCAGTAACCTTTTCCTGTTTTGGGAACTGTTTTATTTCTGTTTAAATGTTACTATAGATACTGGAACTTAGCCTTAACGAAGTTACATAACCAGCCTCTACAGAGGCAAGGGCAAGGGTGTCTGGAGGGACATGGCACCCTCCTGTGCAAATCTGACACAGAGAACATTTGGTGCAAAGGTGCTGGGAGGGAAAGGTACCCTTCACACCTCTCTCCAGGTCTGAGAGGCTGTGTGCCTGCCCTGAGGCCCATAAGGGACAGAACATGGCTGAAGCATCTGGGAACAACTGGGTGAAACTAGTTACAGGACAGTCATAAAAAATATTGAAAGGGTAACAGCAGATATTGTTCAGACAGAGAGAGACAGCAACACATACTAGCAGACACTCCACAGCTTGGAAACAGGAATGAAGGTACATTGCATTTGTTTGGACTATGCAGGACAATGATGTGTACAGAAACTAATCACCTTGGAAGAAGCTAAGTCTAGGCCCAGGGTGTTGGAGTGGCCAAGCACACCAGCTAACTAGCCTAAAAAGCAGAGCTAGTCAGTTGTGTCACTGCTGTCTGTGTGCTCAAGATCTGTAGCGGTGGCTGGATAACCAGAGTTCAAAAACCACCAGTTTCCTTAGCGCAAACTCTGAGCAATGTTACCTAACCATGTATGCTCATGGCCTCAAGCATTTTTCTATTACTCATATTTCTTTATCATATGGTAGGGAAAAAGAAGTTTCTGAAACAACTTACACATTAATTTGGCTTTTTCCCCATCATGCTCATAATTTAGGAAATTCCTTAGGAAAAGTCCACTATCCCCAAAGCCCAGAAATTCTCTATTGCTCCACCAAATACAACTGAACTCCAAGTGGACACCTGCATGTTAGAGGAAAAGATGGTGCACTGCTTTCCCAATGTTTTCAACAAAGCCAGGTTCAGCTCTTGAAACATCAAAGCATTGAAGCCTAAATCCATAATTCTGAACTGAGACAGACATTTGAACATTTAACTGAGTGTCTACAAATTCAGACACTGTAATTTTCACACTTCCCTGCTCGCACTACCAGTTTCCTGAAAATGGTGATCATGCTTCCCTATTTCACAGAGCTGCAGCAAAGGAATTCCCATAGCGAGTATGTGATGCTTGTCATCAAAGTCTAAAGGAAAGGACTGAAGGAGAGCTGAAATGGAAACTCCCTGCATCCCAGGCATATAAAATGCCCAAATGCATTTTATTTAAATTCGTGTCCATTGTAATCTTGCCCTTCTTGGCAATTGCTACAAATGGTCCCTTTACAACCACTGCAGATGCTGTTGGTTCTTTAGTGAAACAAGGAGAAAGCTCAACAAGACAAAGGCATCAGGCACAGTCATTTAGGACCAGAAGTAAGAATTAATCAACATCACATGGCAATAATATAGGCAAGCAGATTTTGTGAACAGAAGCCTTGTTTCACCTTCCCTGCATATACCTGCTACCTCAGTTTTATATCTCACAGCTCTATCTCACTACCAACTATACTGATACCAGAGCTTTTGACCAATATAGCTTTTAATTAAATAGAGGCCATTTAGATGCTCTTTACAAGCTATGAATATAGTGCTGTACTTGAAAGTCTCCAACACCATTTGAAATAAGTACACACTTAAGTTAGTAGATTTTTCCCAAAGCATGTAAAACAGGTCAGATACAGGTCCACTGCATTTGTACATTTAAAAAACAGGGTTTATGTAAACACAAAGAGGGATAGTAAATGATCTAGCATGGAGAAGGCAAGTAGGATGTCCTGACTCCAGTGCTTGTAGTGCACAGATATAGATATATACATTTCAATTCTATTTCCACCTTCTTTTACTGACAATGAAATGCAATGAAATGCAATGAAATGCCTCACAAAAAAACCCTACAAAACAAACAAACAAATTTTAAAAAGTCCATTTTGCCTTGAGAAATGCCAATAGAGAACAATTTCTGTGATGTGTTGACTCCACCGCCGCCCAGGTTTTGGCTGGGATAGAGTAGATTTTTTTTCCAAGTAGCTGGTACAGGGCTGGGGTTTGGATTTAGTCTGAGAATAATGTTGATAGCACACTGATGTTTTAGTTGTTGCTGAGCAGTGCTTACTCTAAGTCGAGGACTTTTCAGCTGCCCATCCTCTGCCAGCAAGGTGGTCCACAAGAAGCACAGAGGAAGCATGGCCAGGACAGTTGGCCCAAAGAGGCCAAAGAGATGTTCCATACCATAGAGTGTCACATCCAGTATAGAAACTGGGTGGGGGAGGGGTCAATCACTGCTCAGGGATAGGCCTGACATTCATCAGCGGGTGATGAACAATTACAGTGTTCATCACTTGTGTTTCTTGGGATTTATTTTGCTGTCTCTTCTTTTTGTTGCCTCCCTTTTCATTTAAATTATTATAATATTATTATTATATTTTATTCCTATGATTAAGCTGTTCTTATCTCAACCCACAGGTTTTACCTTTTTTCTCCCCAATTCTTCTCTGATCACACTGGGGGCCAGGGTGCAGCAAGCAGCTGTGTCATACTTAGTTACCAGCTGGGGTTAAACCATGACTCCCACTTTTTAACAACCTGATTCCTTCAAAACTGTTCCAATATGCACTCTGAAAACCTGAGGACTTAAAAAGAAGAACCTGGTCTTTTTTGAAAATGTAATACTAGTATGAAGTGATGTAGATTAAGGAACAGAAATGGTGAATTTTCCCCCAAAGCTTAGACTGGAAGATGTTTTTCTGGTGATGGTTTTATCTGATTCATGAAAAAATTTGAAGGTGTTTGGCAAAACATACTGTACAAATGCTTTTCCTATTGCATTGGAGAAGCTATAAGCACAACTGAAAGACTTGCACATATTGTGAAATAGTTTCTTTACTTTCACATCATTTTAATGTCACTCACTTTCTTGATGAAATCCTGAACCATAAACTGAGCTGCAGGCAGGATACTTATGAAGTAAACCCCCATGACTGGATGTTCTGAATGCCACATCTCCTTCTATCTCAGTACCTTTACTTTTACAATTCCATAGGGCTTTGCTTGAATTATAACTACTGCAGGAGTAGTTCAAATAAATTCAGGCCACTTTAGCCAATCAGTTCAGTGTCATTCTTTGCTCAGAAATGCCAGTGTGACCTTACTATTTGCTGAATCTGTAAATAAGTAATTATTTGACTTACTTATTAAGGTAACACACCCTAGCTAGGATGAAAAACCAGACCTACAAGATAATCCTCATCTCAAGTTTCTGCTGGCTGTACTGTCCCAAAGAACATGTCTATATTGAATAAGTGAAATTTCATCTAGCCTTCATGCTGTAGTTGGATGCGTGAGGCACAGGTGGTCAAAGCAATAGTCATTGAACAGGTATTTTCTCCCATTAATTTATGAGTATAGAATTTTGCTCTGCAGATAGAGAGATGTATTTTTCTTACTGCAGAAACTGTATTGCTAAGTATGCAATTAAAATTTTCTGTCAAATCACTTTTCATTAAAGTAAGGTGGATCAACAATGACATTATTAGATAGCTGTGTAGAAGGCAAAGAAATTAAATTTCATAGAAGAGGTCTATATTTCACACTGTAACTGATATCACCCCATTAATCATTTTTTACAGACACTGAAATTCTAAATATCATTGTTTTACAAAAGTAGTTTGGAAGTATCATGAAAACAGCAGTTATGTTAAAAAAAATAGACATGGTGATTTAATTTTTAAAAGGTTTTGAAATTATGTATTTTCCTAGATTTTTTTTTCCTTTTAATACTTAGAATATGCAGTAAATTTAAAAAAATATTATTGCTGGTTGAAATAGGGAACAGCACTTGTTCTCTGTTTTTAACCAACAGATGCCATTCTTGCTGGAGCATGTAGGATGGTAGCCACTGGCTATTCCTTTACTTTGTTGTTAATGCCTGTATTACGATAATTTTAACTTGCAATTTGTTCTCATTCATGTTTTCTATTTAAAAAGTATTAACATTTTATAGCTAGAAGTTGCCTGATTTTAAAGTACATAACGATCCTTATCTTCCCCCAACAGTGGTACTTAATGCAGAAGCAAAGAAATCACAGGGTTGGTCAGGCTGGAAAGGACCTCAGGAGGTCATTTAGTCCAAACTCCTGTTCAGAACACGTTCTGAGTTTAGAATGGATTTGTCTAAACTTTGTCCAGTCAGATCCTGAAAACCTTTTGAAAACATTTCAGAGTCTCTCTGGGCAACTTGTTCCAAAACTTCACAACACAAAAATGTTTATTCTAGTTTTGCCTAGAATTCCCCTCCCCCATTCCCTCATTTTTAGGAAACCCCTGTCTCCCATTTCCACACTGTGCTCCTCAGTTTCAGTTTCACCTCCTCAGTAATCTCCACTGGTTAGGAGGCTGCTCTTAGATCTCCTGACACCATTTCTTCCCCAGGCTGTCACAGCCTTTACTAAAATACTTTTTTTATATAGTGATATTTCTATTTTATGAAAATCAGCTCAAGATGGCAGCTAGTTCAAACTGGTCAGAGTGTGCAAAGGTTTTTCAAACAGCGAGAGAAGGAACAAATACCTTACCAATTTTAGTACATTCTTCTATCAAATATGTTCAAGTCTACATTTTGTCTGATAAGTAATTTCAGGGCCTCACAATTCAGCAAAGAAATGTGCTAACTTTTCAGTAAGTATTCAATAACATTAGAGTAAAAGAGATTCAACATTTTTTAGTTCTATACTAACTTTTCAAATTATTCTAGTCTATCTTTTTCATACAATACCAGCTTTGCAAGAGAAGAAAACCCAAAACAACAAACCAAACCAAACATTGTTTCCCAAAATTGCATGCTTTTGGAGTTTGTTTTTGAATATTGAGCATTATGAGTCATTTGTGACTGTGGAAATTCCAGTAAGTCAATGGAGTTACATCAGACCTGAATTGGACTCTTTAATTCCTGACAGTACATCCTAAACTACACAAGCAAACAATGTCCCCAAATGTAAAACGAGTGTTAACATCCTCCATATTTTAAGACAGCTCTCAATCACCCAAAACCCAAAACCTCCATTCTTGCAGGACACATAAAAACCTGTGATCTCTGGGTATATGAAACCTCCAAAGATCAATCTGTCTCCTACTCAAGTAGGAGACATAAAGCCATACATAATAAAACACAACAAAACGGGGAAAGAAATTCTTAAATTAAACAACAACAAAAACAACAAACCCTCAACAAAATTATTAAAATTTATCTATTTTCCCATCAGTCAAGGAAATAAATAATAATTGAAGGTCTAGCACTTTAACTATAGGCTACTATAGTTAGATAGCCTTAACTATCTCCTGAAAGATCCAAGACGTGGTTTTCCCCTAGGAGTAACCTGGCATTACTCCACTGAGTTGCTTAACTGAGCAAAGTTACATGACTTTTACATGATACGGACCCTCAATAGACATAAACTGACATATCTAAATTACTTTTTGTGCAGCAAAGTCAACTTCCATCTGTTAACAATTCCACTTTCTATCTAACTGGTGCATTATAAGATTTTCTGAGAACAGTAAAGAGCAATAGTCAGTTCATCACATGTTGTTTCTGCCACTGCTCAGGGAGAGCAGTCCTTCCCCTGCTCCCTCCCACAGGAGACAGTTCTCCAATGTTGAGTCCATCTCACAGGCAACCGTTCTCCACAAACTGCTCCAACACGGGTCACTCTTCCACAGGGTGCAGTCCTTCAAGGACAGGCTGTTCCAACATGGATCTCCAAGGGGTCACAAGTCCTACCAGCATGGGCTTCTGTCTCCACGGATCTGCAGAGCCCTCCCTGCTCCAGGACAGGTCTCCCAGGGGGTCACAGCTTTGTTTCAGGTATCCACCTGCTCCAGTGTGGGACTCTCCCACAGGCTGCAGGTGGATCTCAGCATCTCCATGGTCCTCTGCAGGCTCCAGAGGCAGAGCTGCCTCATCTCATAGCTGCAGGGGAATCTCAGGTCCAGTGCCTGGAGCACCACCTGCCCCTCCTTCTCCACTGACCTGGGAATCTGCAGAGTTTTTCCTCTCACATATTCTCACCCCACTCTTCTCTGGCTGCATTTACATGTGCACAATAACTTTAATCCTTCTTAGATATGTTATCACAGAGTCGTTGCCACCATTTCTAATTGGCCCAGCCTTGGCCAGCAGCACAGCTGTCCTGGAGCCATTTGGCATTGGCTCTGCTGGACATGGGGGAACCTACTGGCAGCGTCTCACAGAAGCCACGCCTGCACCCCCTCACTATCAAAACCTGGCCATGCACACCCAATACACCATCATTTCAAGACTTCCAGAGCATATATTGGAACACAGAACAAATCTCTATACAATGAAAATCAACAGAGTAACTCACTTTTCATCCATGTGCTTTCCATTGCTTTTTGTTGGGAAGAAACAGTGAACATAGATTGAAAGCAACAGACCTTTTATAACCAAACCACTGACTACAGATATTTTTGTATGAGAGAACCACGCCATCTTTCTGTTTCCTGTTGTGCACTCTGGAGAGAAACTCCAGCTCCAGCACTGAGGATTATAGAAATAAAGCTCAAAAACAGTATCAAGAGACAGGGCACCTACACAAGATCATTCTCAATTATAACATCACCCACACATCATCTTGAGCTTGTGTCAACATATACTTGATGAAGATTTGATCTCCAAACTCATCAATCTTCACTCATACATATCTGCTCTTGCTTCCAAAATTATTGTTATTCTTTCTACTAGGGAAACTTCAGGTATCCCTCAACTACATCTTGGATACCACTACTAAATTCAACCATCTTTCTACACTTCAAGTAATAAAATTCAAGCTCAGCAGCCTTTAGTAGTCATTACACCTGCAACAAAAATCATGCCTGTTCTTAAAAACATTAACATATAACAAGAAATCCAACACACACACATCCCAGTCCCCACATGTTGCCTCTGTAATTTTGATTGCTGCAGTAGGCTTGAGGGCTTGTCCTCAGAGAGCTGATTTTTGTGACTTGTCGGTTTTAACTAGAAAGAGATGCCATCTATCCTTTCCTTGTGTGAGGCGGTGAACACAAAAGAACCTTGTGTTGTGGTGTTTGAAATTTGTTTCTGCACAAAATGTGAATTCATTTCAGGGGTGAGGAACTACAGTAATCGTCTTGGTCCACAGGCCAAGGGACAGGCAGGAGGAAGAACCTGGACCAGGTCAGGCAGAAGACTCGTCATCCATGTGTGGGCAGGAGAGATGCAGGGAGGGGTTCACACAGTAGCCTCTGCCCTAGGCCCCATGCACCTCAATACCAGCTCTGCCCAAGCTCCTCCAGTGGTTTCCTCTTGTCCACACCTGTATGACAGAGCCAGGAACTGGCTACTCACCCTCGCCTTGCCCTTCCTTCAAGCAAACAAGAAGGACCCAATTATGCAAACATGCAGATTGACTCACAAGCTGCTCACGTGGCTACAAGATGAGAGCCCACCATTACAACATGGGATGTTTCAATGCAATAAAGGTGAATCTTACATTCTGCTGTGAGGTTTTTAATGCCTGCAAAAGCCTTTCCCATGGACCACTAAATTGGCACTAGCCACAAAACACCCAGAAGAGCTTGGGAATCATCTGCCAGAAGACAAGGCTGAGTCACAGAATTCACAGGATATGTCTGTGCTATAGTCACAAGCGATGTGACTGCAATACTGTGTATACAGAGCCAGGCAAGCTCTACATTACTTGTCTTGGGGACTGGTAGTAGTCTGGCCATTGAGTTCAGGCCAGCCTAACCACTGAAGTATTTACTCAGCTTTTCGGGCATGTTTTCCAGATAGCTACAGGGTCCACACTGCCACAGCTCGACTGCTACCAGTTCCCCAGCTGACTAGTTTTAAACTAGCTCAGGTAAGCACATGATTGTAGCATAAACATACCTAAGCTTTTAAGTCATTTAAGGTTCTATTCAAATTCATACTGCCTCAACTTCTATATTTTTAACAACTTGGACTTATAGCATATATCCTCATTGTATTGTGGAGATTAAACATTTGGGGTGCAATAAATTAATAGCATTTTAAGTGTGAAATTTATGGTTCTTCCAAAATGGGAACTGTGTTTAACAAAAGTAATGACTATTGCTGGCTATGTGATGATCTCTTCCTCATTCCTTCCAGAAGCTGTTCAATGAGTACTACATGTATGAGGTGACTATCTGACCCAAAACGCTGCAGAACACAGTAAGTTTATACACAGATATTCAAATCCCTCAAATATCTATCTGTAGAATAGGGAAAAAGCCCACTGGTTGCAGTGGACATTTTCCCTACATAAATACCACTCCCTGACTATATATATATATATAGTACATTTTGTAACATAGAACAACTTGGAAGAAATGTCAGCTTAACAATTGTACTGCCTGGATCCAGCAAACTACCTCCCATTCACCTCATAACCTGAAGTTGAATGAAGGACCGAAAAAAAGCACAGAGAATTCTTAAGTATTTCTTTTATTTTTTAACTGAATTTTGGGAAGCAGAATATGTCAGAAATGTGACAGAACAGTCACATTTATCACAGTGGCAATTCAGCCAAATGTAGCAAGGGTTCATTTCAACAAATGGCTGGATTTGGTCTTTTAAAAGACATCTTAACATATTATACCCTTTAATTTAAATTTTTAGTACTGATTTGTTCACATCAGAGATCCATACCTTCCCCTCAACCCACTCTACCTAACATCTCCTCTCTGCTTTTATCAGAAACTTGTAACATGTTGCCAACACTCTTCCTAATGCTCAGAATTATGGATCCTCAAGGCCCCATCTTGTTAAATCTTGTTTCAAGGGCTCATGGCAGGTGCTACAAACCAAAAGACACCCGAGCAGCATTCTTTCTTTTTTTCAATACCTCAAGGACTTGCATACCATTTCTCTACCTTCCATTTTAAGACAGAAGTCATTCTGTGGAGATGATGGGTAGAGCAGAGATGGAAGAGGTGTTGTGCTAGAAGATGTTAAGGGCTGCCATCAACCAGTCCTTTGATCTAGAAACACTTCCAGACCTGGTTAAAACTGCTGGATCTGCTAACCAGATGGCAAGGACTCTCTCTGCTTCCAGTTTCTCCCTTCTGGTTTTTCAATTCCCACTAAAAACAGTAAGATTCTCCTACCTTCGGAATTTGGACTTGCCAAAAACAAACATGGAAAGGCAACAAAATGCTGACAGATGTACAATCTTGACAGTGCAAACACATCATTCTCAATCCTCCCTCTCCTCTGCCGCTTCACAAGAAGACAGTAAAATTACACCAGATTAAAGCAGGTTCATCCAAGGCTAGAGCTAGATAATAGCATGAAAAGCCAGTGACTTCACCAGGAGCAGCATGCTGGCTACTACTAAATATTTTGGCATTTCTCACAATTTGACATCAAAACAGCTCTGCCTCTGACCTAAGGGTTTCAGTTAGCTGTTTAACATCTGCTAGTTCACAGAATGAAAGAATGCAAACCGGGACATATCTACTTCACCTTGAGCATGTTCATGCAAGAAAACTATAGTAGCTCCTTTTCACAGCCCTAATGAAATATTTTGTGCCCATGTGTGTAACACAGCATTCTGTTTATTTTATAGACTTATAATAAAAAAATGACACTTTATGAGCTACATGATAGTATTTCAACAATTCCTTGTTGTGACATGATATGGTGTAATTACTTAGCAGGAGATACTACAATTTATTGTTATGTCACTGAGTCATACCCTTCAGGGCTTCAGATAGCTGTCTTAATTTGCTTTTTTTAAAGCTATACAGACTAGCAAGATAAGTAAAGGGATTTATTAAAACATCCTAGGAATAAAGACATAGTCTGAACATGTGTGCACAGCCGCGTGTTTGAAAATACTTTCCCCATCCTTTCCCCTTCCTTATTTGCTTTGTTTTTACAGCATTATCAACTGGGTCAATCAGAATCAAAGTGAACAGAAATTTCAACCCAAACATACAAAGAAGCAGCTATGTTACACTTGGGTCCTGTTAAGACAGTTACATACATAGACTGGTCCTACAAAGCTGGAAATAGCCCCTTCCACTGACTTTACCCACAAAACAAAGCATGTAAATGAAGACTTGCTGGGTGACCTGTCCATCCACAAGTATCACCGGCTTTTCATCCCTCCATGCCATTAGCACTGGACAAGGCCTTGCCAAGCACAGCATTTGCCTCTTCCTCGGTCTCATGGTTAGGTACCCTACAGTAGTAAGGAGAGAACACGATTTCATATAGCACACTACAACCATTGTAAGCACACTACAGTGAATAAGTGACAGCACTTTTCCTTGAACAGTGGAATGGATACAGTCAGCCAAGATACATTTTTTTTAGAAGTATTGCTCCCGGTGAAGTCCCTCGGTCTCTCTGCAGCTATAAGTGCCTCCCATTTCACAGAGGGTGCGTGCAGCGCATTCCGCTGAAAACTGTCTCGAGCAGCAAGCGCAGCTCTGGGGCAGAGCAAGCGCCACGCCGTACCCCACACCCCTGTGCCGGGAGCGGCCCCCCAGCGCGGCCCCCCGGGGAGCGCGGCCCCGCGCCGCTCCCCGCTCCGGC
>JANPWX010000067.1:4836207-4933431 GCA_024734555.1 Trochalopteron elliotii | reverse complement strand
CCCCATTTAACTCTTGGTGAAGTCCAGGATGAAATCGGCTCCTAAAAGCCTGCCCCTCTTATTGTCACGTCACCTTAGCAGCGCTTAGCCGCCATGCAGGGGAAGGTACAACGTGGGACAGCGCAGCAGCGAAGTGTGGAGTTAGAAATAACCTTTCCTTTGCTAGATCCCTTTTGTTGGTTTTTTCTTTTCTCTTCTTTTCTTTTCTTTTCTTTTGTTTTTTTCTGGATTTTTGTTTATTTATTTGTTTTTAACCGGAATGAGAATAGAAGTTACTTGCCTTGGACCACTGTCAGGTGAGTGCCTGGCACAGCTAGGGGAGCCCTGGCAAGGGAAGGCTCAGCAGCACGAGCCTGCGCTGGGAGATCACAGCACCTAACTGGAGCTTGGGAGAAAGACCTAGTTCAGAATAGCTCAAGTGGTCATTCAGGAATTACATTAAAGAAAATACATTAAAGTTGTTTTGTGCACTTCCCTTTTGATTCAGGTATTGTACCTGCACTGTCCACTGTGTTTTATTCACTTCCTCACCTTTGAAAATTCAGGAAGTGCCACTGTTTATAGAACTGAACCCTGAAGGTGTGTTGGGAAAAGCTGAGTTTGAGTGGCTGGTAGGAGAACTCTGAAGACTTGACTTCATTTAAACTAATATAAATATACATTATCTGTATTGAGAAGACAGAATTACATGGCTGCTGACTAGTGACTTTTCCGTTAAATACTTTTAAGATACTGGCATGATAATCACATGAGCAGTTGGTACTTGTGTGAGAGGAATAACATCTGGATTTGATAATACCACCTGACCCAGAAGACACTTACTTCAAATTAGCTTTCACCTTGTATTTTTAAGAATACATGGTTATTGCCTAGCATCAAAATACAGAAAATGCAAAGCTGACTTGAGTAGCCTTTTTTGTACAAGCAGGCAAATATTTCTGGGGTTTTTTTCCCTGTGCATGCTGTTATAGCTATGGTACAGATCACAAGAGAGACTGGGGGTAAGGGTGAGGGGTAGGGGCAGGAAAGAATGGCAATTGTTCTCCCCCTTCCCTGAGAATCCAAGCAAAATTTCCTCCACATGGCAGAACTGCAAGGGAGCCCTTAGGTACTGTGAACATTTGACCTAGTCAACACCTGTTTAGCTAAAAGCAAAAACCTTCAGATAAGTAAGGATGTAAGTGTGAGTGAGATGAGTTGAAGACTCAGTGATATTAGGGATGTTATACAATAACCAGATTATCTACATATTTGCAGTTATTCAGTATAAAAAAATAAGGAACTGATAATATTGGCATAAAATCTACAACCCACACCTTGCTGTGTAGATGCTGTACTAGCCAGTTTTTACCCCATGTTCATTATTACTCCAAGCTTGGAACCCCACAGCATTTGTTGGTGTTGCTGTGGTACTCATCCACGTAATTTGCTATAAAATTCTCACATTTGATAATATTAGATGTCCCACCCGTGGCACAGAAATAACTGATGCAAGGTATCTAAGAGAAGAGAGAATATTTGAAACCACAACTTTGAAGGAAAACAAGTGTTGAAGTTACTCTGCTGCATGAAATCTAGACAAGTTGTGCTGTTCCTCTGCTTCAGCTTACTTCATTTATTCAACTTTATATGTGGGTGCTTCAAAAATAAAAGTAGTAAATTCATAGGAAATCAGATTCTGAAATGAAGTCTGAGTGCATATAAAAACAGAGATGTGGAAGGTTAAGCATGTGCTGGCTTAGAAAAATATTCTTGGGTGTACTGAGTGACGTTGGTCCTCAACTATGGAGCAGTGTGGAGCATGAGTGAGCCACTGTCCAGGAGCAGCCCCAAGCTTTACAAATCCTTCTGCAATGGTCTCATCCCCCAGCTCTGTCTGCAAAAAAGGTACTTACTGCCAGGCTGGGCGCTGCCTCTTTGATGTCACGAAGCCAGAGCTCTGTTTAGCTACTGGCATTCTGTAAATACTGTAATAAACCAACTGGTCTAAGGAAAGGTTTCAGTGAATCCTCCTGACTTGTGGTGTCTTAAAATCTCCTGCTCCCTCATGTTAAGGGAGACTGTTTGTAAATAGGGCAGGTCCCCTGCATAAGGACAGTGTTTTTCTTCACACCCAATGAACAAACACCTCCACCCACTGTTGTTGTTTTAAAAGACTCCAGCTGCTCATGAATATAGGGTCAGGGAGGGCCGCCTAAATGTTTCTCTGTGCTTTCTCCCCAGCACAGCCAGCAGAGCTGTTTCCTGTTCTTTGTTTCAAGGCTGGGGTTTGCGTCACACATTCCAAGTGGCATATGTGGTGCTCTTTCCTGTTTCAGGCTGTTTTCTGGCAGTTCGGTAGCCTCATCCAGGCCCCTTGTCACTGCCCCTCAACTCCCAATCCCCACCCGATGAGTTATCATGTCTCTACACACTCAGGATTGCTTAAGATGCCTGTGTTATGTCATAACGAGGTTTCCAAGTTAACCTTTAACGCGCGCCTTCGACTCCAATATAGTTATGGGGGTGAACTGGAGTTTTTAGCTCTGTTTGCTGAAAACTTGAACTCAAGTCTCCAGAAAGTTGTGAGCCAGTTTTCTGCTCTCACTTGCTCATCAGCTGATCTGGAATAGCTCCATTAAAGTCACAGAGTTGCACTGATGTATAAAGAGAGTAAGTGAGAAGAAAGTCCACATCTGTAGGCTCATAGTTGTGAGAGGATTCTGACTGCAGCCCTTACTCAACCTGAGTTGCTCACGATAAGCACTTTGTATTTCCAGATCTCAAGAGGAGTAGGTATTTTCTCCTTATATAGGCTAGAAGATTCATTGTCTTCCAGATATAATACAGAATATGAGGCATTGCTGTCTAACTTTTCTTTGATATTAATAAATACTGTCCCACATTTTGCATTTTTGAAGGCATAAAAGTGATTGTTTTACTCCTGTTCTTATATTTGTCTCTCCCCCTCACCCTGTTGCAGGCAGATGTAGTGAAAAATTGAGAGGAAATTGAGAAAACCATAAATCTTTCTGTTGCTTTGAATCTGACAGAAGAAGAGCTAAAGGACCCAAGCCAAAGCTCATTGAAATTGAGAGGAAAACATTGCATTAACTTCAGTGTGCTCTGGATGAAAATGCAAGATGGAGTAATTCTTTTTCTCTGTCTCTTAGGAGCTGGAATATGCATGGTTTCTGTACACACAGAAATACTTCCAGCCTTTCATTTTACTCTTTTTTTTTTTTCCAGTCATTTTTAAGGTAGTCTTTTAGTTCCTGTTCTCGCTCTTCTGGATGCTACAGGTTAGCTGTTTCAGATCATTGAAGGTATCTTTAGGAAGTATCTGAAATAGACACTTTAAACTTCTTTCAAAGCTTAATTGTATGTAAAAAAAAATTTATTGGATTATGTGCACATACTTACAGCAAACTGTTTTTTGTCTGTTCAGAAATCCAGATAAAAAGAAGTTTTTGGCTACACAGTTTTGGTAAGTCGTTTATTGATTATTTTAATGTGTTGGTCTCAGTTGTTTTTATTTTGTAGTTTTTCTGTTCATTTTAGAAACACCATGGATGAGTTTACCCATTAGAACACAATTACATATTTTAATTCTTGTACTGTTAATTTGCCCAAGATTTCAGACAGTTAATCCTTTTTTCCCAATGACAGAGGAAAAGAGTTGCATTTAACTGTGTTTAATAATGGAAACTGCTGTATAATAAATGCAGTAAATTTTGTGGTTCACACCTTTTAGTAGCCAGAAGTTCTATAAAATAGGGAACTGAGGTTAAAATTATAATAATTTTTGTAAACCAACTTTTAAATATTAATTAACACCACTAACAGGAGGTCTTTTGGAGTTCTTTTATGCTGTCAGCATTCAATCTTTGTGTTTTCATTCCGAGGCTAGTTGCTTCCAGTCCAGAATATGAAGTTTGGCAGAGCTGGTTTTAGGAGAGATTTAACTCTTGCCTGTGAAGCATTCACTTGATGCTGAAGCTTCCTTTGAGGGTTTTGTAGCTGCAGGTGATATCTCCCAGGGGAAGGAAGTGTAAGTGTAGATTGGCCAAATGGAAAAACCAAGCTCTGGCAGGTTTTAAATAGTAAACTAACTCAGAAGGGAAAAAACCTCCAAACGAACGCATGGTCTGCCTATCATGCAGTCAGTGTGTGTTACCAGCCAACTAACTTGATCCATGAAGACGTGACAGAGTTTCCTCTTCTAAAGAGTCTAAACTGCTTGGATCGCTGTCACATTTGTACCCACTGCACTGTCCACCTGTTTTCCGTGGTTGGTTTGGTTTTTTTTTATTTCCATAGGTTCACAGAAGTTAATCAGCATTTGCCCTGTATTTAGATTCTTGTTCGAATCAATCATTTAGGCAGTTATTCATAAATGTATACTTCCTTTCTCTAAGATTAGATTTTCTTTCTTCTTTGCCATGCTATAAAAATGTTGAATCTCTTTTTCACATTTCCTGAAGTAGCAGAACCCTTCACATAAGAGAATGGTATTTTCTGTCATTTTTCCCTCACAATTAAAAGGTTTAATATATCTCCTTTTAAATTATCTTTAAAGTTAACCTCTTAAGAAAAACACAAAGAGAAAAGTGAAGTTCAGTTTGGACGGGAAAGATTATCATACCATTCCACGTACATAATTTGTTTTCAAAAGTCTGATCTTTTATCCTTACACTGTTTCTCCCTCTAAGAAGTAGCTTGAGACAGGAAACCAGACGGCAGTCTGCCCTGATAAGGGAGAATATTGTCTAATGGAGGTGCCTCAAGAGCTTTTCTTTCTCCTCTTAGGTTCAGTAAGTATAGAACTGAAGGTTGGGCAGGGTTTACATGGGCTCAGCTTTTCCTTGGTAAAGAAGACATTTTCTTAGCAAGCACTTCAAGAACATTTTTCCCCAAGATTTTTACATACAAGAAAACCATTTCCAGACATGTGGTTTCAAAGAGCCTGCAGCAGTATTATCAGAAATTTAATTGAAATACCGATTAGTCTTCCACATGTCAAAGCAGTTCTAGGTCAAACAAGGTGACATCAACAAAGTTATGATGCACAAGTTGTGCAAAAACACAAGTTTTTCAGCCTGCTTGCAGTCTTGAAGGGAGGAAGATAAAAGATTTTCAAGTCTTTGCTAAGAAACAAATGTAATTTGAAATACTGAATACCAGAATTCTGTAGAAATGCTCTTTTTCTTAAGGCCTATAAACAAAACTTCAAGGAGAATGTTTTTGCCTAGATACCATTTTCTTTACAAAATATTCTAACTTTTTCAACAATTACTACTGTTACCCAGTGGAAATCCAGCAAATAAACACAAAAAGCTATTGATCACTAACTAGGAGGTTGTCTTGGTGTGCTGGTTCTTCATGATTCTCTTTCTGCTCTGTTCCACATGGTCTGGCTGCTCTGGTCTCTTCCCACAGCACCATGTCTGGGCCTTTGTTGCTTTGGCTGAGTCTGACTGCTGTGCTGAACTGGAGAGCTGCTTTGCCTGCTGCTATTTTGGGGTCAAGTGCAGTTAAGCACTTGCTTACTTCCCATTAAAGTTAGTGGAACTTTAGAAACACTTTTTTTGCTGACTCAGGTCTTGAGGAGCAGCTAGTACAGTAAAGTGCAAACACGTTACAAGCTTTAGAAAACAGCTTTTGTACCTTCCACAGGGAATGTTTGTCTCAGAAGCTGGTTGCTCTCTGTCAAACTCTTTGGAGGTTCTACTGAAGGCAACTTCTCACCTGGATTCAGAAAACCTCCCTTCCCTTTCGGACTTCATCAATGGCAGTGGAGAATCTTCTGATACTATTGCTTCGCCTTTGTATCAGAGAAGTTTGACTTGAGGTTCACAGGAGTCATAGGTTCAGAGCAATGGGTCTGAGTCCCAGTGTGCTTGGACTGAAGAGCTTTTGCAATGTAACGATGTTTGCTGCTGGATTCAAACAGTGCTGCAAGAGCTGTAGTTCCTTGCAGAGGGCACTCATGCAGTGCTAATTTAGCAGATATCATTAAATTATTCTGTAATTATACTGACAATAACAATCATACCTTGAAGCTTCTAGACAAAGACTTGCTGTACATGGGGCAGCATTCCCTTGCTTCCCCCAGGCACAAAGACTGAGGAAATAAACCCTGTATGTGTTCTCAGGCAGAGTGAAGAGTGGCAAAATGTATGGTCACCACCCCCCTGTCTGCTTCAAAAGTCAGTCACTGACTGCTCTTCCAGGTATTTAATGAGAGCACAGGCTTTATATTAGAATAAAACTTTGTTGTTGGATGTGCACAGTCAAAACTGGCCCTCCACCCCACCCTTTCCTTTCATAACAGGTCTGCAGAATTGGTGGACCTTGAAAGTAGATGTGCAGGGCTGCTGGGACCAGCTGCACTGCGTTGCCCTTTTCCAGCTGCCCTGCAGTGCAGATGTGTAGTCTGAGTGCATTCTTTAACCACTTTGCACATTTCATCCAGGGTAGATAATCCATGCAAGCCCTTATTGTCAGAATACATGTTTAAGTACCTTTAAGCTTTCATTTAATCTTAATTATGTCTCTGAAACAATAAACCATACACCTGTCAGGAAGTTAATGTTGAGAAGTGTTCAATCCTGACAAGGTGATGAGCTCCAACGATAATGAACTTCCCTTCTGGAATGGATACCTTGCTGCATACTGGATCATAAGGGCAGAGTTTGTGTTGTTTCTGGCTTGCTGTCTTCACTGGACTTGAGATAGGAGAATACTGAGGGACTTTGCCTGGACTTTACCTTGCACCTGTCCTTATTTGCATACAAAACCCAGTTGCTTCATTCGTCTTTCTGAAGTACAGGGTGTGAGCAAAATCTTATCAAAAGCCGTGTCCTGTTTGGACAAGTTGGACTGACTTGGCAGAGATCCACAGGGTGGAGTGAATGGGAGGAGGCAAGAAAGTAAAACTGGGTGGCTTGTTAGCAGAAAAAAAGAGGGAGAGAAAAAAAAAAAGAGAGGGTGGAATGTTTGCTTACTGGATTGCAGTTAATTATTTAGTTTCAGATTACATTCATTTTAAGTTCTTCTACCTCACATGAGAAAACCCTTTAAAGCAAAATAGTTTACCTAATAAAGTCAAAGACAAAAGTTCCTATTTTTTAATATATATATAACATGAATATGTTATTGTCACCTCACCAGTTTTCCCAGAGCACCTCAGGAATGAGAGATGGTATATCAATTTTCCAGAAATTATTTGTATATACTAAACAATTTGCAGGCTTTCAAACAAGTACATTCTGAAATCACTCTGAAAAGTAGAACCCAACTGTTTTCTCATTCCTCTGTAATAGAAACAGATAAGACTGTTTACCTTCCCTATTGCCCCCTTCTCAAATGTTTAGGAGAAAAAGACTGAGAAGTTTTGAGATAATAGGCATGATTTATAAATATACTGCGAAAAACTACCTACTTCTTAGTAGAAGTACCATGCTTTTTTATTTGTGTTTGAGTGTACATGCACATTATTTGCTCAGGAGTGTGGTCCAAGCTATCATTTGGAGCATTATTTTTACTTACAAAGAGGAATCTTTTGTGAGTTTATTTACAGCCTTAGAAAAACGTCACTTTGAGCTAGATTTTAAATGCCAGATCCAAAACTGACTTACATTGACTCTGTAGAAGTCCTACAGGACCAAGTGTTACATCTTAATTAATTTTCTGTTCTTGAAAATTGGTTTCTAGTCACTATCAAATGGGGAAAAGAAACCTGCTTAAGAGTAATATAATAAAGTGCTTGATTCCTATACTCCCATGCAGCATAGTAAACTTACATAAAAGTTTTCCTGTGCTGTTGTCTAGATGACTGCACTTGGAAAAGACTGAGAATTACTTTTCACTTTTGTTCAGAGTAGTACACTTCCTGTTGTCTGTGTCAGTTCAATTCCTGCACAGTGATTTAGAGCTATCTCAGGAAACACTGAAATGTGTAGCGTATCATGTGAAATGTGTATGAAGTGTCTTTTCACACACTTTCTTGGAGTAAAAGGTGAAAGGAAGTAATTTTTAAACTGAAGAAAATATGGTTTCAGAATCACAAAAATTACAGAAAGGATAAGTATCATTGCATTTACTTAGAACAACATTTACTTTCTCTCTCTCTCTCTTCTCTCTTTTTCTCTCTTTCTCTCTTTCTTCCTCTCTCCCTCTCTTTCCTCTGTTTCTCTTCTTTCTTTCCTTTCTTTTCTCCTTTCTTCCTTCACTAAAGTACAAATTGATGTGTACTTTATCTATGCACATACAAGCTAAAAATCAAAAGTTTCTGGAAACCTGAAAGGAATTAGTTCCAAATTCCTATGTAGGAGCTCTGAGGGGCTACATTTTACTGTAAACTTTTTTCATGTCTAAAAGTACAACTTTTCCGTTTTCACAATGCAGATGAATGTGTGAGAATATGAGTGATGCAAAGATACATGAATATATTTCTGGCAAGTCAGTATTCTGAAATGTTAGTTCTAGCTATGTGATATGTTGAAACCTGAAAAAGATAACTAGATAACAGTTATCTAAATGATAACCATTCAAAGAAAATAGTATAATTAATAACCTTCTCAGACACATACTTAAGGTATTTACGGAATTACCACAACTTTTAGCAAATAGTGCCATCTTACACAACTGCTCCAAAACTAAAATTACATATTAAATTTAAACTGGAAATTGCATTAAGCTGCATTATTTGTTTCACTTTAGTTTTACTATTTGTTTTTGTCAGACCTTCAACTTCGATAAGGTGAACTATGAAGATCCTGTAATTTACTCTGCTACTTGTTTATTTCCATTATTCAAAGTGCATACTGTTGTAATATATTTCCAGAAGTCTTTAAACTTTATTTATGTACCAGAGTAACTAATGGTAGACTTGTAACAACTCATGCCATCTTTTGCTGGATGCGCTTAACAAATTTTGATTTATAAACACGTTAACTGCAAAAATGTTCATTAGCATAGGCTTATTAGAATTGTTTTAATTTGAGCAGGTACATCTTTAAATGTTCTTTTACATTTCTGGGAGAATTTCCCAGCCACAGCTACAAATCTGTTGGTGAGCCTTCAGCCTGTCCTGCGGGGTGAACTGCAGATAGTGGAGTCTGGCTTTATTCGCTTCTTTCCAGTGCCATCTACCGGCCAAATTGAATTTGTGTCATTTACTTTTGTCCTCGCATCTTAAAAGAGGTTGTACCGCTTCCAGGCAGGGCTGTGAAGTCTACGGTGTACGGTCAGAACGTGCTCTTTTGACATCAGTCATATAATGTGTAACCTCGAGTGATTTACAAACAGCTTGGCAACATCTAAATGTCATTGTGAGCAACTTCCCTTTGCTTCCCCTTAGTTTCTCTGTGTGCCCTCATGGCATTACCCAGAAGAGGTGTCTCCTTTCCCAGTATCTTTCCAAGATGACCATGGCAAATGTGTAGTATGACAGTTATGACATGCTTTATGCTAAATAATTTTATTTCAGGCATTTACAGATTGGACAAGTAAGGTTGAAAACTGTAGAAAAAAAACTCTGAAGCTGCACAGAATGCAAGCAGACTTTTTTAAGTGCTTTTATTTTGGACAGTTAGCACAAATAGTTGTTGAATTGTCAGTAAATCTGTTATAAATTATGCATTTTTTTCTGTTAAGTCACTGTAGTCCGTTAAGTCTTGAATTTTAATCTTTTTTTTGCATTGATATCAATGTCACTGTATATGATCTATTGAGTGTTTCTGTTAGGACTCCTAGGAGAGGGAGATCCTCTGCAGAATCAGTTCAGTTGTATAAACAAGATTATTCTGAGGTTGTAATGCTGATGAGAAATGCGTCGTCTAAACTGCAATGTGTTAAAACACTTTGACAGCTAATGAAAGTGAAAATTCTGTGGTCTTGGTGTGCTGACACGCATCACAAAAATTGAATTTGACTTTCTTTAAAGTGAGCAGGTGTCCCTTTGTTTCAATAGCAATTTGGAAAGAAAAAACTTGCAATAAAATCAGTCAAAGATTTAAAAATCCGTGTTAGAGATGGATAAATATTCACATTAATCTGACAAAATAGTAAATTCTCTACAATTCAGAAAGTTGATTCGGGTATTTCCTGTGGCTTTCTAACACCTTGTCTTTCCCAAGCAGGACGGAACCTCAGAGGCATCAGAGCAGGTGAATAAAAAAGATGCTAATGTTCGACCCAGTCCCTATCAAGCAAGAAGCCATGGAGCCTGTTTCAGTGGTAAGACTTCAAATATATTGGCCCTAAAGATGACTCTTTAGTTTTTCCACCTTTAAAGTCATAATGACATGTAATTAAGCTTTGGACTAGCTTAGGAAAGCATGTGAAGCTATATTTTGCTCTTAGTGCAATCACATAGATTCACGTTCTAGGAAAACTTTTAGTAGTTTATTAATTTGTTGCCTCAAATGACTGACAAGTTGCCCATCAGAGGAGAGAGCATCCATGTATTCCTGAGCCACTGCTCTGTTAAATATCATCTCTTCAGCTTATGCTGCTGATGGAGATGGGTTGAACTTAAGTTGCCACCCTTCATGGTGAAGTGGCAATAGTCTGTGGTTTTAATGTTACACCTTTGAACAGCTTCTTGCTGTGCCTGGTTTTTTCTTGATTGTGGTAGCAGGTGCCTGTGGCTAAGTCTGCTCTAAACAGCAGAAAATTAATCCTGCAAAAACCCAAACCAACAGTGGCTTTTTGCTGGGTAAACTGACTGCACTGCTTTACCAAGTGAACAGAGAGAACAAGCGCAGTGGGGAAAAAAGGGGAAGAGGAGACACTTTGGGTTAATTTTCCATGAACTTAGAGTATAAGGTCGTCTCAGAGAAGAGTCTGATAAGCAACAGCAGCAGGGACATGTAGGTGGGAGCAGTACAGTGAGAATTGTGGTGATACAGGCTGCTGCTGAAAGGAAAGGTTTTGACTTTGCTCCCTCCTTTGTGTCTCCTTTGTGTGATTGAAGAACTGTGTGGTCCTAGAATGATTTGGAACCTTTGGATCAGCTCAGTGCATGGTCAGAATTGCTAACCCACAAAAAATACTTATTTTTTGGTTAGATAGGAAGCTGATATAACTCGCTCTGTGCAGCTGCTCAGTATTAGAGCAAGGGGAGGAGAAAGGATAAGAGAACAGGACCTCCCCTTTCAGCAGTAGCCTGCAATAACAGATTAAGTGTAACATGAAACCACACCCCCCTAGAAAGCCTGATGCATTAGAAGGGTGAAGTCAGTTTACATAACTGAGTGTGCGTTAAGCTTGTGCCCTGAATGGCATCTTCCAAAGTTTGTTTCCTGTTTTATTTAAAATAAAGAGTAATTTTCATAAATATAAATGCATCTGTAAGCAGTCTGATTTCTTCAGTGCTTCTGGGAGTTAAGTTTATATGCATTTTAAAATTACAGTTTGACTTTCATGGGGTTTATTTGCTGGAGAGTAATGATAGAAAAACAGCTGGCACTGGAAGAATTCCAATATTTGGGTCAAGACAGAACTTTAGTATTGTCCAGCCTGTCTGTCACTTTAATCACAGTTATTGTGTAACTGTATTAAGATTAGTGGTGATTATCTACTCCAATCTCAAATTATCTAATGGTGTGCATTGAAATCAGAAAAGAGGCCAGTTTTACGAAAGAAGTGTCACTGCTGTCTTTTGGGCCACCTTTTATGCGTGTCTGCCTTCATCTCCCAAAGAAGGTTCTGCAGTGGTCTGGGGTTCTGCACAAGACACACAAGTGCCCCAAACAGTTGTGTGCTTCTGTCAGATGGGCAAGGTCAGTCCCTCAAAAGGCTCACCAGGAGAGGAGTGAGCAGTCTTTCCCAGACCAGCAGATGAAGGAAAAACTGCAATGGGAAGAACAAGGAGGCATTTCTGAGCCAAGTGCATTTCAAGACTAGAGTTCCAAATACTGGTTATTCTGCACCATTACCCTTCTCCTAGTGATGTGGTGCCTTCCATGCGTTGGACCTCTGGAGTTTTCTCAGAAGTCAGTGTAATCACTCTGACCAGCTATTAAAGACTACTCAGAGCATTTTACCACATCTGTATGTTTTTCTTTTTGCCATTGCATAAGGGAAAAAAAAGAAAAAGCAGAAAATCCAGAGGAAAGTATGGTTTCTGAGTGAAGTTTCCATCAGTGGACGCTCCTTTGTTTTTCCTCAGGCTGAGGACCATATATGTTTCAGCTTCTGTACACACATAGGCTGCTAAGCCCCAAGCCCGCGAGGTCCCCAGCTCTTCTTGGTCTTGTGGCTTTCTTGGAGCCCTGATGCCACAACAGACACTGCTCTGGAGACACCTCTAAAGGGAGGTATTGTGATGTGGAGAGAACATGGGAAAGGATAGCAGCCACTCAGTGAGTTAGTTTTCTTGACCACCTTTTGAGGAGGTGGAATGAGAGAGAAACTGTTAGTGTGATGTTGAGAAGTGCTAAGCAGAGCAGTGTGGGCTAACGTAACCCGGAAATCTAAAATCAGGATTATTTGTATTGCATCTTTCATTCTGATAGAATCATTAGAGGCCAAATTAAATTAAGCCTCTTAGGAATAACTCACTCTTCTGTCTAAATGTACACTGTAGGTGTACAGTCTGTCTGTCTTTAAAACATCACAGTAGTAGGAGTGGAAGGAGGAAACTAGTAATGGTTTTGACACTACTGTATTTCAGGGTGTGTGCCTGAAAGGATTAACTATACTTCTCAGGTGACTGAAGCTTGCACCCACGCTATTTCATCACTCTACCAACAGCTCATGCCATTTATTGAAGTGAATTATTGAACATATATTAGGATAGTTCTTAATACCGAGAAAATCATCTGAGTCCTACCTAAAGGACTACCTATTTGCTGCAAGGACTTTTTAAACATTTGGACAAATACCAGTTACCATTTGTGAAACAAGTTGCTTTTTTGTTTGAATTGGAATAAACAGTTTTTCTCTGTGTAGCAGAGTAGCAGAGAGAAGACTTGGTCAGGCACAAGAAGTATGATACTGATGATGTGGGTCATGATGATTTGATTTACTGATAATACAGTATCTAAATGTTGCCAATGCAGTATATAATATAATGAGGTCTAAAGGGTTATAATATATATATTAGCAGGTTCAGCTAGAAATGTTTACAGTCTATGGCCCTGCAGAATGCACAACTACAAAGGAGCAAAGCACCTGTGGAACTGCTTCAGGGTTTTATCTTTGTATGTGACTGAATCTTGGCATTTTTACTCACCCATCCAAAAGTGAGTGTTCCAGTCCTCCCTGTGGGAGTAGTCTGTTGGCCTCCCTACTGGGGAGGGGGGAATCTACCTGGAAGCTGCCCAGAGTCTCAGGAGACCAGTTTTCCCAGTCTCCAGTGGTATTTCTACCCATTTGCAGGCTGTGCACCAAAATCAATCACAATCATCATCACTCCCCCCATCAAAGAGTGCATAAACTGTGTCAGCATCCAGACAGTTATTCCTCGAATTCCCACCAGGTGTTCTTAGGATAAGGTTACACCTAGGGATGCTTATTCTTAATAGACTCATTGGCCAAAAGCATTCCTGGAGATGTAAATTTCACAGGCTTTTTCATTTTTAGTATTCTTGCAAGTGAAGAAAAGTTTATAGGCAGTGACATCTCTGACAAAGCTGCAGCTCTTTAAATGCACTGATCCTTAGTGGTGGAATGTTTACAGTTTGTTAAAGCTGGATGAACTCTGTGCTGTAAACCAGTAACAGGAGTTTTAACAGAAGTATTTAATGTTTCTTACCTGTTAAAATTCTGATTTTTCTGGCTATGACCATAATTTTATCATATTTAATAGATACTAAATGCTGTTAAATATTAAATTATATCAATATTTAGTGGTCTCCATGACTTAAAATGCTAATAATTTCATTGCTTGCCTCAGCAGTGCTGGCAAGTCTACAGACAGCACTTCTTGTAATAATGGCATTTAATAAAATCAAAGATGAATGTTTACTATAGACAGAATTTGTATGAATAGTCATAAAGAGAATATATAACTTTCAGAGATTTTATTGGAATATTTATTGTTTGAAGATCATTCACCGTTGTGTGTGCTGCTTTATTTGAATGTTTTATGGACTGAGTGACTCAGCTTTGTTGTTTCATCAACAAAGTGCTATGAATGCAGGAGAAAAATTTAATGTTTTCTAAACTCAGTGTTTCAAACAGTAACTGAAAAGAAGAAATTACATTTGTGTCATTTTGCAAAAAGACCTCCAGTTTACATTGACATTTAAAATGAACCAAGTGTTTCCTCACAGAGAAGACAGAGGTAAGAAACCTCTGGAAGGTGGATTGACAGAAGTGTTCACCCCAGCAAGAAAAATAATTGAAATGTTATGGATATAATTTTATAAAAGTACTTCTGATCTGTTTCACTTTATACCATTTTGAACATTTTTTTAATCTCACTCATCAAAATATTTTTGGTAGCCAAAGAAGCAATTAGTTTCTTAATATTAGTTTACTTACCTAAAATCCAAAGATAGCATTTTATTTCAAAAAGTTGACAACACAACTAAAAATTTCAGTGCGTTGCATTTTCTGTGTCTCACTGCTGTGTTAGAGCATCACATCAGTTTCCATTGTGAGTTAGCTGTTAGTAAACAACCTCAGTTTTCAGCAGTTTTTAAATGCAGTATTGGTCTGGATATTTGTTTAATACTGCACTCTGCAGTTAATGTTAATACTTCTTGGTTTACAAAAATCTCTAGATAGGTGTGTTACTTATATACATTATTACTAAATTGTGAAGGTCCTCACATAGGTTAAGATTATCTTTGGTGTTTATATTGTAACGGGAAGAGCTAGCTACCACTAACAGGAATATTCTTCCGATGCACCAACTGTTTATCCTTGTACTCATTTTCCAAAATTAGACTGGCTAGTTTGCTGCTTTATATCTCAAAAAATCCTTTAGAAAGGTTTAGATTTTACCTTTTGCACCCTTGAGTTTCTCACCCATTACTTATATAGTTCAGCTGAGTATTTTGTATTGATTGTAGGGTTCAGATTCATAATTTATTTCTTTAGTGATGATTGTTTTTCAATTGCTTTGAAAATTTGATTGGGACCCATTACTTGCAATTCTAAGCCCAACTGAACTCCCCTCTTGCCAGAATTGATGATCCTCAGTATATAGTTATACGCTTGGCATAGCAGATATATCTCGCAGGTCAGTTAAGAAATGTATGGTTTAATAAATGACAGGCAATTTTAAAGGGAGAAAAGTAGTTGAATAGGCCTTGAAGATTTGTTTTCATAATCTGTTTTACATTGCTTCTGAAACAGTTAGTGAATCAGAACTTGATTAACTTCCTGTGTGTGGAATCTGAGGTTTTACTTAATTCACTTTTATTTAGAAAGTACATTAAAATGCTTTCTTGAGACTTCTTCATTTTGCCTGTTCTGTTGGTTGCCTTTTTCAGCAGTAGCTGTGTGTATGTGTTGATTTATTATTTGATTTTCTGTATTTCTTTTCCACTCCTCCTGACAGTCATACCCGTCCAATTACATGGACCAAATGAAGCCAAACAAATACGGCGTCATTTATTCTACACCAAGTATGTTGCACAATAAGTTCTACTCAAACCCTGAAGGACTATCAAATGGAATCCAGATGGAGCCAGTAGACCTTACAGTAAATAAACGGAGCTCACCACCTTCAACTGGAAGTTCTCCTTCCCCGCTAAAATTTCAGACTGTACATAGGAGAAGTTCACCTGGATTGACTCTGTCTTCACCCAGCTCACCTCTCAGTAAATTCACACCGTCACCCCCAGGAGTACAGCCTCTTTCTATGCCAATAACAATCCCACCTGTAATGGCTGCTGCTCTTTCACGCCACGGACTGAGAAGCCCTGGGATACTCCCAGTTATACAGCCTGTTGTGGTCCAGCCAGTTCCTTTCATGTATGCTCCCCATCTCCAGCAGCCCATCATGGTGTCCACAGTTCTTGCAGATGAGATGGAAACTCCAAGTAGCATGCAAGGTTGGTGTTGCCAGAATTTCTTTTTATGCTTTCTTATCCCGATAAAATAACAAATAACAAATATCCGAGCACTTGGTTTCTGTGGGTTGTTTGCATTGTAGGAAGTGGGACATAATTCCTGTTCTTCCAAAATAAACAGGCATAGAATTTGTTGTGTAAATATTTTGCCAGACTTACCAAGGTCATAGGATCACAGAATGAATTAGGTTGAAAAGACCTCTGAGATCGTTGAGTCTAGCCTGTGACCAGACACCACCTTGTCAACCAGACCATGGCACCACATGCCACATCCAGTCTTTCCTCAAACACCTCCAGGGATGGTGACTCCACCACCTCCCTGGGAAGCCCATTCCAATGTCTAATCACTTTTCCTGGGAAGAAATTCTTCTGATGTCCGAACTAAACCTCCCCTGGTGCACCTTGAAACCTTTTCCTCTTGTCCTGTCTCTAGTTGTCTGGGAGAAGAGACCAACCTCCACCTGGCTACAACCTTCTTTCAGGCAGTTGTAGAGAACGATAAGGTCTCCTCTGAGCCTCCTTTTCTCCAGGATAAACAACCCCAGCTTCCTCAGCTGGTCCTCACAGGACTTGTTCTCCAGACCCTCACCAGCTCTGTTGCACTTGTTTGTATCTACATAAACTATTGATCTACCAAGATTTGGACTGATAATAACACTGGACTGATGAAAACTAATAGAAATGTTTTGAATCATAGTTCATCAGGAGATAATTAAAACAGAAAGATTTTGTATTTAGTATAAATTGTCACAGTAAATGTAGAACTGATGGATTTGTTTTAACTATAGATTTTTATGTATATTATTTATTTCCATAACTCTTCGTAATTTTTATGTGTTGCCTTCCCTCTCCTACCCTCTCCCATACCAGTGCCTGTCATTGAGTCTTATGAGAAGCCCACACTGAAGACAACAATCAAAGTAGAGCCAGGAAGCGAACCATCAAAGACTGACTTCTATCCTGAACAAATGTCACCTCCAATGATGACCTCCTTGTCTCCTCAGCAAGTAATGTTGCAAGAGTAAGTAGCTAACAGTAGTCCCAAGATCAGCAGAGGAATGGAAAGCAGTTTACTACAACAGTTACCAAATCTGAGGAGTGGGAAGGATTGTTGCTATGCTTTAGAACATGTGATAAAATACAGGAAAATCCCTCTCACCAGTGTCACTGTGAAATGTGATTTCAACTTTTTTTCCCCCTTCTTCACCAATACAGGAGTTGATCATGTTTATACATTGCAATAGATGTCCCATTTATATAATGCATTTCTAAAGTGATGATAGGTCCCAGTTCCACAGTTTACTGAAAGTAGGACTCCTAATAAGCCAGTGATAACCTACTTACATAAAACCAGCAGCAAAATTGAAAGAAACTTAAAAGACAGTTCATACTGATATCTCTATTCATGTTACTTGAATTACCTTTCTTTAAAATGAGTGTTGTGACTTTTTCTTCTTGGAGGACCTCTTCGTCTTCTCAAAAGTTTTGCCTGCATGGTGGGAAGAATCTCTTCAGGCTTACAAGTTCTATGTATATCCAGTGAAATTGCATTTTTACCTGAGGCCATTGTTCTGGGGATTATTTTTTTGGCAGCTCAAGTAGTTTCTGAAGCTTTCTTCCCTCACAGCCACTTGTTTCCATCCCAGTATTAACTCACTGTGCTGGTATAGCTGTTACTGGTGCCACTGCATGAGCTGGATCACAGATCTAATGGGTTTTAAAACACTGCTGTTTGCAGAAGAAAGGACAAGGGCTAGAAGAAGAAATTAGGTCTGGGGCATAAACCTTTTAATTTGAAACATTAAAAAGTTCTCAGGAAAGTACCTGAGGAGCCATGGGCACTCTTCCATTTCCTGTTTTCCTAGGGAAAATCCTGTTAACTTAGTAAAACCATGAAATGACCTAGAGCCTGGCTCATCTTTCAGCAGGCAGTACTCTAGGTAGGAAGGCAGGCTGCCAACTCTGGCTCTGGCAGGAGCTGAAGTTGGGAGCTGAGCAGGGCTCGCAGCACAGAACCTCAGAATCCATTTCTGCACTTCCCTCTTGCTCACTGTTACTCTTGAGGTGGTTGTGTTTGACCTCACCTCACAGAATAAGGGAAAGAGGGCTTCAAGCCAGACACTCAACACCTGGTGTGAGTATGGTCCAGAGAGAGAAGGAAAAGTATAGGATGGATGGGTGGTCTCCTATATTTCCTCCAGAGTGCTGCCTCTTCCTCCTCATGGCCTTTGGGTTCAAAAGCACACCACAGCACCAGGGCTGGCTACATTCCACAGCAGCCTTCTTGTGGGCACCCCTCCTTGTCTTCAAACAGTCTAGAGGCAGCTTCTAGACTGCGGGCTCTTTGCAATTGGTTGCCAGCTAGCTTTTATAAACTATGTTTATATGCTGTTTCTTTTAAATCACCTTATACATTTTATTGTAATAAACATAATACTGCTAGGTCAGGATTATCAAATGGTTCAGTTTATTTTTTTGTCTTTGTTAAGTCTCTTTAACAAGAGCAAACCAGTAAGTGCTGTTCCTGGCTGGTACCACACCCTTCCTCAAGGGCTGAAACTTCTGCAGACTTGTCACCTGCATTAGTGATTTGCATTATTTATTTCCCAATGGGTCTAGTTTCCCCAGGAAACCCATCCACTGAACAAAGAATATAAAATTTGGTATAATGTGTAGATAGCTTTGTTACAGAAAAAAATTTATATGTGCATGTTGCCAAAGCACCTCCTGTGCTTGCTCATGCAGTGCGTTATGTTCATGGAGATTCTGTCCTTGCATTGAAACAGCTTAAATTGCTTTGTAGGTGTCTGTGGAGCTCTAGTTCTTGCTCCTAGAGCCAGCCCTTTCAAGTTCACATTCTGCTGTGTCCAAGACAAGAAGTTTATAAATTGTGTTTCTTATAATTAAAAAAAATACATAGGCAACTCACACAAGTTACAAGATGAGATACTTAAACCTTTATTTAAAAAAAAATGTTGTTGTTTCATAGCTTTATGAGCTATAGGCATTAATTAGGCATTGAAGTTTTTATCATGATTCATTGGTTCCAGCTGCCCAGACTGCAGACACCTAAGCTACACTAAAGGGGCATAGGAAACCTTTAGTATCACTGAAGTGACTTATTTAAGACTTTTAAGTGACTTAATTTGCTTTAGTGTTAGCTTTTGGCAGTATAGCTGTGTCTATCTGGATATCCATATCTATCTATCTGTCTGTATATAAAAGTAATGGTGGCATTTCTGTAGGGATGGCTGGACTTTCTAGTATGACTGATAATCGATGTGCAGTTATTTCTAAAATCAAACTTGAGGTAATAATCTCTGGCCAGATATAAGGAGCCTCATTAACATATTTTCATGCAAGTTTCAAAGTCTATCTCATGCTGTCAACATAGTGTTGTGGTAAAGAAGAAAAAGCTGTTGAAGTTTTAATGTAATTTTTGGAAGATACTCTTAGCTATTGAAGAGTGACAAATGGGTAGACTTATGTGAACTTACATCTTTGGAAGTTGTAGAAGAGGGAATGAAAGAATTAGGACTGTGCTTTTATTTTTGGCACTTACTTAATATTTACCTCTGAATTTGACACCACCCTGACCATTTTTTAAAACTGCCACGCCCTATCTGATTATTGATAACATTCTGTTGTCTTGCCACCCTCCTCTCCCATAAGGGGAAAAGGAGACATTCTCAGTGCTTTTTCCAGACACTTGCAGATTGAAAATCTAAATCACAAATGGTATATGGCCAATATCCTTTTTTCTCCCTTTTCCCAGATGTTACCATGTCCAGGACTAGCCTCCACATAAAATGATTTAAACCAAGTCTGTTTGCTGTCCTAAGCCAGAGCTTCTCCAAAAAGACTGGTATGCAACTGCATTAAAACTGAGCATTGCTTTAGAGAACCATTTCTTTGGAAGCTACAAACTGCCTTCTTATTTAAGAGTGCGTACATCTCTGTCTAACATCACCATTCGGGGTTTCCTGCCATTATAATATTTTCAGCTAGATTTAGTGTGTACTTGAAGAATACATCACTCAACAGTCACAGAACCACTCAAGAAAGAGAATTTGGCTCCCAGTTCCCAACTTCTAACTCGTAAGAAAAGAATCAGTAACAGAATTCAACTTTCCCACATCAGTATTCCCCATCCTGCTGCTCTGGGCTTATAGAAGAATCTTTTCTTCTTAAGCCATGCACAAGATTTTCTGTCTTTAGCACATGCCCTTTATTTTGCTGAGAGAAGTAGGTATTTAGTGTTTCTGAAAATCAGGCCCTACAGGAACTTGTAGTAAGTAACCAATAGTGCCCAGTGTTACAAAACATAAGTTGATTGGTAAAAATGTGAAATACATTAACTTAGGAAAGACAGGAGTTCTAGAAAGCTTCTTTGTGTTGTATGGAGGAGCTGGTTTTGCAACAAGGAATGGTAATATCTGCACATTACATTCTACACTTTGTACCTTTTTGACAAACATACATTTTCTAAGATTGATGTGGAAGAAAGAATCAAAGTTGTGCATAGTTCTACAGTAGGGGTGTCGTTCAACAGTCAAAGACACCTTTTAAGAAGCTTGTATGTTTTCACACGTGTGAACACTTACAGGTGTGTTTGTTGCAGCAGTCCATATGTAGTTCATATATGTCTTACCTGCACTGTACCTGTGAGCTTCTAAAGTGAAAAATTATGTTTATGAAGGTGGAGGGACAACTTCAGACATCCTGTGGGTGTGCCACACAGGCTAAGCTCTACTTTTAGGAATTGACGTCAGTGGTACAGGGAGGCCGCACCCTGCTGCCAGCACCAAACAGGAAATTCATAATTACATTCTAAAGGAGTGGCTGGAACAATAAAGATTGAGTTCTGCTTTGAAACCCTAAAGACACAATTTCTTTAATAATATGGAATAGCTGTTTCCAATTACAATCAAATTAGTTGTATTTGAAGGAAAAATAATAGTGAACAAATACAAGAAAAGTTCACTCAGAGTTTTAAGAAATCGGGGTTTGACTGAAAAACACAAAGTTGGAGGGCGTTTTTCCTCTGTCAGTTTTAAAAAAGGGCTAGGAAGTTGTAAAAATGGCTACATCATGCCACAAAGTGAGTAAACATTTAAAAATACTACTGCTAAAATACACAAAATTTGCTAAACCCTGTTGAATTTTTCGACATGGGTGTAATGTTCTTTCTGCCAAGAGACAGAGTGGTAGTGAATAAAAAGGCTCTGTTGTGAATCATATTAGCTGATGTTTGCTTTGCTAAATGCTTTTGATTTTTAACATTAATTTGACTTTGCAGGAATCACCCTTCAGTTATAGTTCAGCCAGGAAAGAGACCTTTACCTGTGGAATCTCCAGACACACAAAGAAAACGCAGAATACATCGATGTGATTATGAAGGCTGCAACAAAGTCTACACTAAAAGCTCCCACCTGAAAGCTCACCGAAGAACCCATACAGGTTTGACTATAGCTATGCTTCTCTTTCATCAAGTCTGTGGTAAAGTAATGGGCTAAGCTTGTAATTTCTGCTAATGGCCATGTGACCACAGGTGTAAATAACAAAATCACAGAAGGTAGATCTGGCATTGTTGTGAAGATAATTATAGGCTGAGCAAAAGACAGAGGACATAGTAGGAAAAACCTACAACAAGAGACTATAAGCCAGAACAGGTTCACAGTGTATGCTGATGTGTTTTACATTCACTGGCTCTTCACTCATTTTGTGTCCAGTTGCTTGCAGTTTACTCAATCCACACACCCTGTAAACATGAAATCAGTTCAAATTGCACTGGCTCACCTATGACATCACTGTTACATTTGACTGTGATTTCCATGGGAGCAGCCCATTTTCAGAAGTTTGGACTGTATGCCAAATGCAAACGCATCTGCTCTGTGGAGATGCTGACCACTGGTGCAGTGGTGCTTTTTTTCTGAATGGGTTTTTCAGTAAGCATTTCCCCATCTCTGTTCTCTACAGAAATGTTCACCTTGGTGTGCTGAATGAATATATACACATCCAAGGTTTTTACAAGGATACCTCTTCTAGGAAAAATGGAGCCCAGTTCATGTTTATTGTGCATCGAGCCAACCCTTTACCTGTTGGGCAATACACTGGTGTTAAAGGAGGAGGATGACATATTAGTAATGATAGAGAGTTTAAGTTGAGGTACTTGCGAAAGGGATGCCAGTCATTTACACTACATTAAATTTCAGAAATCACAAGAATTCTGCCTGTTGTGCTTTATGGCAGCACAGTCCTTTCCCCCAGAAATCTAGAAAACGAGGTCACTGTTTTGAAAACACTTGAACAAATGCTTAAACCTCCATCATTCTGCACTTCGTAAGACAAAACAAGTACTAATACGGCAGAGAGAGGAACAGAGAGACAATAAAAAAATGAGTTGTGGCAGGTAACAATTTTTTGGTCAGTTAACTTCAACTGCACAGTTTCTAGTGCTGAGTACTCTTCAGTTTTGGGCTGTTTGGAGGCTTTTTGAATAAGCATTGAAGTACTTGCTAAAATTTGGCAAGGCAATAGAATAAATCTGATTGATGTGTGAACTTATGTGATCGGAATTGACGTCTTCATGTTTTAAATCCCCAATTCTGTGTTTCCTTTTCCAGGAGAGAAACCGTACAAATGCACTTGGGAGGGATGCACGTGGAAGTTTGCTCGTTCTGATGAACTAACGCGGCATTTCCGCAAGCACACAGGAATCAAACCCTTCCAGTGCCCAGACTGTGACCGTAGCTTTTCACGTTCGGACCATCTTGCTCTTCACAGGAAACGCCACATGCTAGTCTGAATGTCTTCTGTCCCTGACTCCTTTCACACTTTATTTGTTTTTTACGCATGCATTTTAATTTGGATTCAGCTGGTCTGGATCTCTGAGTTTATACCATTAAAAGCGTACGTATGGTCAGTAACAGATGTTATCTAACCCTTCTATGTCCTTGCCACGGGTCAGACCTAAAGAATGTGAACACGTCTTTTTTTTCTCCTGGGGATGCTAAGCAAACCCTTTCTGCATTCAGTATGTTTATTGTATTTCATTTGTGAATAAGGGAATTTTTGAACTAACAGCTTTTGTTGGTTTCTTCGTATTATCAACCCAGCATATACTGATAAAATAGTAAATGTTACTGAATATCTGAAATGCTAGTCCTTGCCAGAGACTATTATTTATGTGCCCTGTGAGGGATACATTCTCATTTTATGCTCAACAATGCAATGAATGGACTCTCCCAGCTGTGTTGATTTCTGCAATGTGGTTGATACAACAGTTTTAGAAAGACACCTGATTTAAAAATCCCCTCTGCCCAAACAGTGAGTAATGCTGAGGAAATAAATCTAAACAGTTTAATTACTTCACAGAAAGACTGAGTCATAGTATCATTTACCCCAGTCAAGAAGAAAAATGGGCAGGAATAGGTCCATACATAATACTGTGCATCTAAACCAATGTTTTCTGTCATCCGTATTACAGTGTAGTGTATATCCTTGTTTTTATTGCCTAATGCCCTGGTGGATTTTTTAAGGGAAGACTTTGTGTGACTCTGTATGTCTGGTTTCTGTGCAAGTGTATGGATGGAACACACACAGTTGAGGAAATGGCTTGAAGCTGAGTCAGGGGTTTACCATCAGGAAGTTTTTCACCCAGAGGGTGGTTGGGCACTGGAACAGGCTTCCCAGGAAAATGGTCACAGCACCAAGTCTGTCTGAGTTAAGTCTGGACAACATTCTCAGGCACATGGTGACTTTTGGGGTGTCCTGTGCAGGGCTGGGAGTTGGACTCAATGATCCTGATGGGTCCATTCCAACTTAGCATATTCTATGATTCTGTGATTCTATGGTACTCTCCTGTGATTTGGCATTAAATGACATTCATGGAAACCTACTGCACCTCATTTCAGGGATATAGATTATCCCTCTGCAATCACACCCCTGCATTTCTTCTAAATAAGTTTTTTCTCTTTGCTGTACTTCAGAAATTAGCAATCATTAAGTCAAAAATGCTCTGAACTGTATTGTTGTAAGTACCACTGTGATACACTACAGTATTTAAAACTATTGATCCACAATATTTTTATGAGAAGATGGCATCAGATATGAAGTACTTCTGATGATAAATCGAGTCATGTATCTGTTTTGGATAAAAGCATATACCAAATCATCCAGTTCCTAACTCTGATTTGTGACTCTTTATGGTAGGTACAACTGCTTCCCTGTGGACATGTCTATTGCATTAAAACCATGCCTACTAGCAAACAGACCTCCATAGGTAAAAGAAATTGAATTCAAGCAACCTGCAGTTGCCCCTAGAAATGTTCCTCTGAAAGGAAGGGTTCTGTCTGTATTAGCTGGCAGACTTTGTGGCACTGCAAGGAGACAGGATGTATTTCTCTACAGTCACACACAAGCACATTTTCCTTCCTTGCCCTATGTAAGGTAAACATACTGAAGTCGGCTTTTCCTTTCTTTTGGAAAAACCCAGTGAACAATGGAGGTGTGAGGGGAGGAGGAGTTCCACAGAACTCTGCAGGAGACAGGTGGAGTGTCCATCTGCAGGTGGGTATGTTTGAGCTTATGGAACAGGTAGGCTGTGCTTCTATATCCAGTGGAGCCCAATGCTGAACAGTCTTGGAAGAGTGTGGGTGCAAAGAGCCTTTTTTTGGTGATATGGCTTTACCAGCTGTTATGCTGACATCCACATGGCTGTGGAGTTAGAGGAGGAGAGGTCTTGTACTTTTTGTAGAAAAATGCTCTGACAGCAATTGCTGTTTTCCATCTCTGTACATCCTCACCACCTCTAGGGATACATCTGGTGTCTTGTAACTCTCCTTCATCTGCTCACCTGTGGTCCTGAAACACCTGGCACATGAATCGGTCTTTTTTCTTTCTTGGTAAACCAGATTGTTAGTGACATTGAGGAACTTGTAGGAAAGAGACTGAAATTAATGAGCAGCTGTTCCAGAATGTGGACTTGGTTTTATATTTTTTTTTTGTCAGTGGTAGCAGAATTTGCTCTAGGTTTTAATGGCAATTTTGTGAATCCAGGCATGTCACTGGCTGAGAGGCTGTGTGGAGGGAGCCCTGTGGCATCAGTCACAAGTCTACAGATATTTAATATCCTGGGATGAAAACAATTCTCTGTTCTGTTAGAGAGGGGAAAAGCAGATACTGTAAAAAATAAGCACCTTAATGTCAACTGGTCCCATTTTTACCTTAAAAATGCAAATTTATAAAATTCAGGATGTTTAAGGAACATTTCTTTCTAATGCTGTTTCTGTTCTGAGGCTTACATGAAATGGTTTTATTCATACGTTTTTTAATATTTTTTAAATCAGTACCCTAAAAGCAGAACTTCTTTGTAACTAAGAATTACTTAAGATAATTTAGTCTAGGTTATTTGCCATGTTAACTCATTAGCTTATGTACCTTTTTCCTGAAAGTATTTATGCTGATGATGGGGTCAAATACAGTGGAGATTGAGCAGAAGTTTCAAATTTCATCCATGTGCCGTGCAAATTAGGACAACAAATTTAAATACTAAATATAAGTACTTGAGATTATTACATGATAATGCCTTCCTTATAGGATTTTTCAGTTGTGTCTGTGGTGTCTTTGTGGGATGTCTAAAAGGTCACAAGCAAATACCCTTTTAGCTGAAGGTCAATTTACACCTTACTTAACCAGCTCATTGGTTCAATTTGTGCCTCAAACTTTGATTTGAGGGATACCTTGCAATTTTTAAATATACTCAATTAAATACTTTGCAAAACCAGTCATTCCATCTGTGCCCTAAAGAAAAGCCAGTTTAGATAGAAAATCGTAATCCTGGAGAATGAGTATATTTAAACATCCCCCACCTTTCTCCCTAATGGTATTGCACTGTGCAGTGTATAACAGGTAATACTGTTTTACTAAAATGTGCCTGTTTAGGCCATTTGATTATAATAAATTACTAGTTTCTAATGCATTTGCAAGAAACTAAGCAGGTGAGGTTTATTTAAATATGTGTGGGGTTTATTTAAATACACACTTGGCATCCTGCAGCGATACTTCTAATGCCATATCTTTTCAAATATATTGTCTCTGTCAAGGTTAGTAACATAGAAATGAATACAAATCCATTCTGAAAAAAATTTACCAAGCATTTTACATCGCTTAAGAGGGGTACACCAGTTTTCATTATATTTTACAGATATTAGCACTTAATGTACTTTAGAGGGTCAAAATAATCTTTTTGCTTAGCATCTCTCACCTGCAAATATAGCAAGGATTTTTATTTACTTTAATACTTCTATAAACTATGCAGAATTTTTAAAATAAAATGTAATATATTTTATAAGCTAATAAGATGAAATGGCTAATTAAAAGTTTCTAGCGTGCATTACTATAACTTGCAAATATGGAGACATTTTGGTAATCTTTTCTTACTAAAGATGTGAATGTTTAATGTACTTTCACTGTTTCTACTTTGGTAGTCCAATGGGAATTCAGTAATGACATTTTGTCATGTCAAACTGTGAACATAAATTTGTACTGTACAGTCCTCATTGTTTAGTATATTTAGTATATTTAGTATAATTAGTATATTTAGTATACAGTGCATATGTATTATACTTGTTAATAAAACACTCAGAATGTTGTTGGTGGTGATGTTGTCACGTGCTGGATGACAAAGAGCAGTGACGCCGTGCTTGGGTGGGAGGCAGGCCTGGAGGAGACCCCTGCTGCTCTGGGCGTTTGGGTGGCCCTGCTGCCCAGCCCGTGGCCACCTCCCCAGTGTGCCTGTCCCACACGGGGCCCAGGGTAGGAGCACAGGGAATTTGTGCTGGAGGAGCTGTGTCCAGCAGCACACTTAGTGGCAAGCTCATAAAAATGTTTTACTCACTTCTAAATAGGGCATTCTAATTAGCCCATATGCAGGTGTGGAGCACCAAACGTGAGTTTGCCTTTTTCATCACTAGCCAAGCTCTGCCCCACAGCCTCTCCCAGACCGGGGTGCCAGAGGCTGCTGACACATCACCACGAGTCCTGTGTGCTTCTAGACACACCTGCAGGCTGTGCTGAGAGATGATGATGATGGTGATGGGTAGAGATGACAAAGAATGGGGTTTTATTTCTTCACACCTTATCAGATGCCTAAGAAGGGGGAGCCTGGCTGAGTTCACTATGCATCTCTAACACTTCCCGTTTCGGCTGAAGTATTTGCATCAGGATGTTGGTCTCTCACTGCCTGAGATCCTGCAGATCAGCCTGGTGAGCACCTGTGCTATGCCATAGTGAGGTACAGAAGGGAAAGCAGGTACAGCAGAGATGAGGCATAAAAACAAAAGCCTGCAAATGGCAGAGTATGAGAAAATGACTGGCTTGTATTTCTTGGCCTCCTGCTTGAAAATAAGGACTGCACATTGCAAAGCCAGAGACACTCATACCATGCTGTTGATTTCTAAGGTTCAGGCAGAAGGGACCAATGGCATGGGGGAGTCACAGCCACTGACCCAACGTGGCAGCTGTCATGGGGAAGAGCTCGTCCTGACCTGTCCTCTCAAGCCTGCACACCTGCAAGAGACACTCCAGTTGCTGGCCTGGTAAGATTTATATCTCTTTCCCATGAGTCAAAAAGCATTGCATATGTTCTAGACTGAGTGATCACTTTCAGGAAGCAGTGATAATTTCATCGGCCACTGGGTGTCCCTCTTAGTCTGAGAAAAAGGCAAAATTTAAGTTCATGAGATTGTAATTTAAGATAATATTCAGTTTCATGCACTTGAGAAATTAAGATGTTCCCTCTGTCCTATTTGCTATCACTGAGTTTAACCCTGTCATACACAGAAATCTGCTCAAGGATTTAAAACTGGTCTCTGTGTCTTTACTGCAATTTTTAGTCATAAAAACACTTTAAATGTGTCCTTTACAATTAAAACTCTGGCCTGGCTGAACACTAAGCCAATACACAATGTTGCTTGATAAGAAATAATGTCAAATGCTTCCTTAAAAAAGAAAACCAACCAACACACCAAACCACAAGAAAAGACTGCTTTATCAAAGGAACTCAGAAGCATATTTTAAGAAGCTGTAGTGTATGTAGGTATGTAAACAACTGAAATACTTGGCATGTGTGTGAAAGATCTGTGAGGTGGGATGGATAGAGTATAACAGGCTCTTACAGTATTAATATTCCAAAACAATATACATGTGAGACTTGAGAAACCATTTCTTTCATACCCACCTAAAGCTTACATTTCAGAACAGTCTTAAAGGTGAGGGACTCCTCCATGGCCCAGTCTGTATATTATTTAGGACATAACTCGCCATTTGATGCTGACATAACTCAGCATTTAATGCTGATGCATTAAATTTACAGAGACCGGAAAGCCTGAATTAAGAAATTTTACTTCCTCTTTTCTTGTCTCATAAACAGGGTACACACTACATGCCCCTTAGCCCATTAGCACTAAGTGTGACTGCTAATCATGTCCTTAGGCTGTAATGCCTGGGAGGGGGAGAAGGCTTTCAGGAAGAAGGGGCACAGGATTTCTTGGTAGCATTCCCCAACTTTAAAGTGTCAAGAAGTCCTAGAGCAACAAAATCATAAAATCATAGAATCATTAAATGGCTTGGGTTGGAACAGACTTTTAAAGGTCATCTAGTCCAACTCCCTGCAATGAGCAGGGACATCTTCAACTAGATCAGATCACTCAGAGCCCTTTCCAACCTGACCTTGAAGGTTTCCAGGGATGGGACATCCACAAGTTCTTTAGACCATCTCTTCCAGTGTTTCATCACCCTCATTATAAAAAATTATTGCTTATATCAAACCCAAATCAGCCCTCTTTTAGTTTATAAGCAATACCCCTTGTCTTATCACAACAGGCCCTGCTAAAAAGCCCTCATCTTTCTTATAAGCCCTATTTAAGTACTGAAAGGCCTCAAAAACATCTCCACGGAGCCTTCTCTTCTCCAGGCTGAACAAGCTCTCTCAGGTCTCTGTCTGTTCTAATAGGAGAGGTGTTCCAGCCTTCCGATCATCTTTGTGGCCTCCTCTGGACTCACTCCAACAGGTCCACATTCTTCTTACACTGGGACCCCAGAGCTGGATGCAGCACTACAGGAGGGGTCTCACCAGAGCAGAGCAGAGGGGCAGAACCCCTCCCTGGCCCTGCTGCCCACGGTGCTCTGGATGCAGCCCAGGACGTGTTTGGCTTTCTGGGCTGTGAGTGCCCATGGCTGGGTCATGTCCAGCCTCTCATCCACAAGCACCCCTAATCCCTACTAAATCTTAATTTCTGGGTAAGGCTTTGACATGATCCCCCACAACATCCTCCTCTCTAAATCAAAGAAATACAGATTTAATAAGTGTGGAAATTTAATGAGTGATAATTAAGATTTACTAGAGATTTTTAGATCTTCTTTCCAAAGCTCAGGATCCAGGCACCTGCCATCCTACTGCAATCCTATCCAGTTAACCTGAAGTGGTAGGTGGTGCCAGCAGTGTCTTGGCATCTTCGGGCATGAGGAAGCTCTCCCACAGCTTCAATTTCACTGTTTCATCTAGCTACCACCCCTGGTGTGTGCTTGGTGAGCCACCTTAGTGAGTGTCAAGGATCACATCCTCTTACCAGTTTGATTACCTCATGTGCTGCTCACAGTTGCGATCACAGGCCTTTACATTTCCATTAAGCTGTAAGTATGACACAACTCCACATCATCATTGAAATTACACATGAAATTTAATAATCGATTAAGAATGAGATGTTTATCAGACTCAAATCCAAGCACAGCAAGTTACCAGATGTCTCCTACTAACAAACACTATTAGTTTAATCAGTAAGATTTTAGTAGAAAAGTTATTTCCCAGGGAAAATTACTCTTTTTTTCACCTGTGTGATGACCCTGAGCACCTGCTAATTAAATGAGCAAGGTAACAGAGTTCAGTGGAAGCCTGGAGATAAAAGGGGGTTCACCTCCAAACATTGAGTTTCTAAGTATTAGGAAACAGAAAAAACATGCAACCCCGTATAGCTTGATAGAATCACAGCAGAAAGCAGTAACATTACAATACTATAAAAATAATAAGTACAAGTATTAACTATTAATTGAAGACAGTGAATAGCAAATACTATGAAATCATGACTTGGCAGGTATCTATCTCTAGACAAGTGTTAACATTTAATACAGCAAAGGAAGAAGAACATCAAACATGGATTATTGGATTCAACTTTTCAGCACTTACCCAAGAAAGTCTATCTGTGATGAAGAAAAGGACTTCCAGGACGGGAAAACAGGCTAAACGGGTGTGGATACTGTACTCTTGACATCTACAATACCAATGTACTGGATCGGATTCAAACAAGGGTTTTCTTCTTTGTGTTATTTAATTAAAACCAAGAAAGCAGATCCCTACAATCTTAGCCTCACAACTTTCATGTAAGAACACAGATTAAATGTATGCCTTGGCAGCCTGATGACACCAAACCAACCACTATTCTCATTACTTCCAAATATAGCTTTCAATGGGAAAAGTCTAAAATAAATGCAACCTAAAAATTAGATCAATTGCTAGGAAAATTCCTCTCTCATTCTCTTTGTTGATGATGGGCAGCTTAGATGACTTTTGACTACGTGGATGGTACGAATAAGCAATAGCAATTTCTATATGTACCATATTTTGCAACAAACTGGATATATGGTAAGAAAATAGAAAAAAAATATTAACAGAGTTTAATGCAAAACAGTCAAGTCAGTTATTCACATGCTTATAATACTGTTGGGTGTAGCATCACTCTCCTACTCATTTGCCTCAGTGGATATCGGCAGGTTAATACTAATGGCTGCCCTCAGGTTAGCCCAGAATAGGGCACGCTTGCTCCTCTCCTTCGGCCACTCCAGGTAGGTACGCTTTGCCATGAGAGCTTTCAGCTTGTGATACCTGGCAGGAATAAGNCATGCGGCTGGTCATGAAGCTTACCTTGAGAAGGCTCTCAAATTTATTCTTATGCAAGATTAATGTCTCCAGCTGAAGTAGGTTGTCACATTTTTGAAAAAGAAAATCTGTTAAATCATTCTTTAAAAAATTTAGGTATCTAAAGGGACTCTTAGATGAAGGACAAAGCATATGAATCATCTCTGAATCAGCTATTGTCATGTCTGCAATATTCATGTCTGCAAATATTCTGTATAGGTCATCCTGTGTGAAGTACAGGTCAGTGAGTTGAATTTTCTTCATTGTCAATGCTTTCATAGAGGTACCTGAATAGTCAAAGTCATAACTTTTAATGTCTGACAGTTGTGTTACACTGCTAATATTGAAGTATTCTATGGATGAGTGCCATACAGTCTGAAATAATTCCATAAGAGCATTCCAATCCACTGACACATTTGTCAATGTCAGATTTTGTAACCTGGAACCTTGTCTAAAATTAGATAATAAAGCCACCAATTTTTTCACATTGTAATTTGTGATTTCTGACAATGACAGGCTTTCCGTAGTATTTTGTATCACAACCCAATCCAAATTAGCTTTGGACTTTGTATACAGGAGTGGCAGGCTCTCGATATTTTGGTTAGAACCATCTTCTGGAAAATCGTTAGAAACAGATATAAAGAGTTCATCTTCCACAGACAGACTGACATAGTTCCAAAAAGTTAATGCAAAGAGACACTTGTAAAGAAAAAAGTTTCTGAGAAAGCTCATATTTTGTGTCATACTGTTTTCTGTTTCCTCGGAGATGCTCAATACTTTTCTTAACTGTCCATCTTTGTTCTAATCCTGCTGGAAAACAAAGAAACACAAGCAAAAAACAGATTGTATTATTAAGTAGCTGTGCAGGAACCACCAGAGATTTTTTTAAGGTTCCAATTTCTCATGTCTCTGATTCAAAAAGCAATGATTTTCTAAAATAATTGAGGAGAGACATTCTTTATTAACAGACCACTGAAATTTTTATTTAGCAAATATGGTGTATTTAACAAATAATGAGACAGTTTTGTACAAAACGTCTGATTTCATAGGTGTCTAAAATTTGCTGCTTACTTACAGAATTACTGCTGTGATACAGTGTATTATGAAGGCTTCCTATACTGTGTAATACATGTTGATTAGAAAGTACAATAATTGTGGTCAGCACAGTCACCCTCTCCTCAGACTCTCTCTTAAGGCACATGAACTGGACTTGGAGCCATTATTTAAAAATGGACTTTTTGACTGTAACACATGGACTGAAACATAGGATGGAAGTTCAAGAGCCTGAATCAAATGCTGAATGCCCTTAGATATCTGAGATTGGATCATCAGTGCTTCTTTTAACTGAGGAAACTGGGGCAAATTATCTATATTTATGCCTTGGGAAAATAAAAGCCCTTAGATATCTGAGACTGGATCATCAGTGCTTCTTTTAACTGAGGAAACTGGGGCAAATTATCTATATTTATGCCTTGGGAAAGTCCACAGAAGGGTTCACTTCTTGTTTGAGCTTGAGCATTTCCTGAATTCAGACTGAAAGTGGGGTGCTCACATCTGGTTTGTCACAGACACACACACAGAGGACACCAGACACACACTGGGAACATTTGCAGGCCTCACAAAAATGTATCAGTTGTAGAACCTCTGTACACAAATTTCAGCCCTGATCTAAGAACACTGACCTCAGACATCTCTGTTGAGAAAGAGAGGTTTATTTAAACAGACTTTAAAGGAAAAAAAATCATAACTGATCAAAGCCTTTGCTTTGGTTTTCCCTATTAGAAGTCACTTTTTCTTTCCAAATGTAGGAGTTTAGGGTAGCCAGCCTCCCTTTGTTTAAGTCAGCCATGGAGAAGAGTATCATACATCTCCTTTCAGGTATTGCGTAAGTCCATTAGACTGCCTCTCTAAAAGAGGAACTGGTAAGAACTTGGTTAACACTTTCACATGTGCAAATCTTATTTAAAGCTGTTTTCCAGATTTCTAATATCTTTTTCTTTCCCCTTCTCTCCCGTGAATTTAAAGTCATGGTTTTGTCTGAATCTTCCCTTAGTACTTATTAATGACTGCACTGGCCTTCAACTATCCCTTGATAATGAAGGTGTTAAATTGTGAGTTTATATTTCTAATGACTCTACAATGAGACAGTAGATATTATCTGATGGACTGATTTACAACTTCAAGGACTACATTCCCTGCACCATTAACCATTCCACAAGCTTTCTCAGAATTACTGGGGCAAAATACATGTTGCACTCAATCTAATAATGCAAAAGACTGAGTTCTTTTGTAAAGAACGCATGAAACTAAGCTTGGAAATCATCTACAAAGAGTGGGTAATGTGGCAAAACTTTTCCAGCCTTTTTCCAAGTTATCATTTGGAAAAATTATATGCATCACAGCCCTCAAAAGGCATTTGGGCATCTTCAGTCCTGTTCCTCTGATTGTTTGGGCAACAATACTAATGTGTTTATAACCAAACAAAATACGTTGCTTCAAGAGAAATCTGAAAAGAACAATCTACCTTTAAATCACTATTCCTTCTTTGGATAAAATTTCAGCAATATCCATGGACTAAATGAAAAAAGGATATGATTCTTCTACATGTGTTTCATTTTCTTTCTCATTCATATATCCTAGCATTCAGTCAAATTATTTATGAGTACCTTCAAACTTTCTTTAGCATATGCTACGAAGCAACACAAGTAAAAACTTTTATAACATATAACCTGTGATTTGGGGGCTAATACTGTAGAAATTATCCTTTATAGTCATAGCACTTTTAATTCAGAAGTATCCTCATGTCTTCAAACTTGATTAAAAAAGCTTAATCAATAAAAGCAATCCAGGAGGGTAGACAAGCCAAAAGCATAGCAAGAAAGTGTCCTGTTGTTAAAGAGCGAGGGGAGAGATAAAAAAATGAGGTTTCAAGAGGTTTTCCATTATAAAATCGGTATAAACTGACTGAATTTTCATACAGGAAATATACAGAATATATATAGCTATGACAGTTGAGTATTAAGGCATGCACTTCCTAAGTTACCAGCATAGCAAAAAACTCAGATGTTACAAACATGCCCTTCACAAGAATGAAACACATGATCAAGTTAGATCCATTCCTGAACTGTAAAAAAACTATTGCCATCACTCTGCCCCCTCTTAACTTTGTGTGTAGTGCTAATAAAAAAAGAATGCTACTTGGACAGTTCCTTTGGATAAATATTCCAAACACAAGCAACTTTACTATCGTTGCATACCCATACACTTGAAAAAACATCGTACATTTGTTATGGAAAACAAGACTCATTTTCAAATAAGACAGAGGATATAAAACAATTCCAGATAACTAGCAACAGCATAAAGTGAACAAAATTAAAACTTTCTCACCAGAAATCCCTTCAGTCCAAAAAGGCAGAAGATGTTCTCAGGAAAGCACAAAAAGAAAACTTCCCGTAACTATCCTACTGAGTTAACACCACTTAGGAACGCCCACATTTTTATAGACATGTTTGTGCCATCTACTGACAGCTTGTGAAATGACTTTTGCTTTTCCTCAGGTGTATTTTTCACACACAACATTACTGTAATATCCCCACTATTCTATTGTTATTGAACTTTGTGGTTTTATGTTTTGCAATATATTAAAGCGGCAAAAAATTAATCTTTTTACCAACTTTCTACCTTTGCTAAATTAATATGAAAATAAGTTCTTCTTTTGAAGAAGAAATTAAAATACATTCTTATCTGAACTTAATAATGATCTAAGTCTATATGCATTATTATCATTTTTTTGTCCACTTTGCTTTAACAATTTAGTTGTCAGGCTCTTATCAAGGTTGGTGTATGAAAGTACCATTTGTCTTAGTTTAATTTCCATTTAATGGGAATGGAATAATAATCCCTCTCCTGCTCCAGCAGTGTTGTGATTAGGTTAAACAGTGGACATGGAAACACTGAATGAGGTTTGGTTAGGTTTGTTTTTTTTTAAATTAAAACAGACTTTGGTACTGAATGCCCAAACACAGGGTTATTGTCCTGGCAAAGACATAAACTAGTCTCTCTTTATTTCTGTATAATGTTGGTCAGAAATTCCACCATTGCTGAGATCTAAATACAGAACTGCCACACTATAACCTACCTTTCTGCATTAGCCTATCATAACACATTCATGATGTAACATTTCAATGATTCAAGAAGCAGAGGAAATAATCTTGAAAAATTACTTTCACTTTGAGGCTTATTCTATGGATTATATTTAATTTCTCACCCTCAAGTGAAAAGAGGTCATCGAAAAATTAAATTGAAAGATAGGGCAGGTAGTAAGCAACAGAATACGGAAAATTCTCTGCTATAATGCTGATGAGTCTTTTAGCAGTACTCTATGATTTTATGATTCATTCTCCATTTCTGTCAATTCAGACAAGACTATTCACATCTGATTTCGAAATGACACCGTGTAATGATGTTACATACAAACCTCCCCAATGGCCTGCTCTTAGCTGGAAAGACTTTGCTATCCGTCCTTAGGATGAGATAAAATCCTAAGGTCATCGTAATACCTTGTTTCTACCAAATATTCATTCCTGTTTTGTAATGTAACAGCTGAACTGCTTGAACATGGCCTACATATCACTCTGCTGAACATAGAACCAGATGCACAATTACTGTAAGAACTTGGTAAGAACTGGTAAGAACTTGGCTAACACTGTGTATTAACTGCTGTAAGGTAGAGACTTACTCCAGAGGATCTCTTCAATTCAGTGACAGTATGAGCTGCCACTGGCATTGTTTGTATGCCTACATACTATAAAGACAGATGAACAATACATTAAACAACAAAATAAGCATATTACCATTAATTGTATACCATTAACCCTTCAGATTTACCACTCAGATTTACCAGTGCAATCACTGGAAGTAGATTAATACAGTCCATGAAAGCCATGCATACTTCCATGTTCCGTTAAAAGTAGCCAAATGTCTTTTCATCTTTATTTATATTTATCTATTTATTAAAAGGCAAGTATCTTTTCTGAAACCCATTAGAAAGATGATGACATAGTAATAACAAACATCAGTGAAATCGGAGTGGAAGTGTTCAATCTCTACTGCTTATTTATTCCAAAACCATTTGCAATATTACCATAGTGAAACAATACAAGTGAAATCAACTACTGAAAATTGAAAGAGAAAAAATTAGAAAAGGCTAAATGTAAAAGTCTTTAATTCAAAACAGTAGTTTAGGAACATACAAAACGTATGCATCCTTATATCCAAATAGACATCCCCATTCATATACATATCATGTTAATTTCACCCATAGGTGATAACTTTGTGTTACAACAGTGAATAACAATGTCTTGCATTAATAATGTCTTGCCATTCTATAACATGCATGGTCATGTAGAGAATCTGCAAAACTGACAGTGCAAGATCTGCATAACAGTCAAAATTATTATCTGTCATGGATTAAACAATCTCCAGCTACCATGATTCCTCCTAAAATACTGCTCTTACTCTTCCACAAGCGCCACTGAAAAGAAGTGGGAAATCCCTAGGGCGACTCTAGATTTCATTTTCAATAAATATATCTAACATTAATAAATTACCCAGCATTCCCTGACACTTAAATTATCGCTTAAAGACCTTGAAAAGAAACTTATTATGTAGGGCTACAAACATCTGGTATGCTACTAACTACCTGAATGAGAAACTTCAGAAACTTATGTCTGGTAAATGTCTAATGCACATAGCATGATCGGTTCACTTTGAGGAATAATTAGACTTTTTAAAAAGAAAGTAATAAATTTTTATGCCAGCTCAGCAACTAGATTAATTTGGACTTTTTCTCTCAGAGGATGGTTGAGCACTGAACGGATTCCCAGTGAAGTAGCCACAGCACCAAACTTGTCCGAGTCCCGGAAGCGTTTGGAGACAACGCTCTCAGGCACGTGGTGTGATTCTTGGGGTGTCCTGCACAGGGCCAGGAATTGGACTCGTTGATCCTGATAGGTCCCTTCCAATTCAGAGTATTCTATGATTCTATGAAATTCACCCCTTTTCCGCCTCAACGCGGACGCGGAGATACCGCCAGCCCTGCGGGAAGCTCTGCTGCAGCCGTGCCCGACGCTCCCAGCGGGATCCCGCCGGGGGCCGTGAGGGGCGGGCATGGCGGCCGGGGCGGCTCCCCGCGCTGGGTCAGAGGAGCCTGGAGTCCGAGCACGGCTCGGCAGCGGCGCGGCGCTGCCCCTTTGCAACGAGCGGCCGCCTCACACAGCCGGAAGGAGAGCGAGACACAAAAGCCAGCCCTCCCTCCTCCCTGGGGCCGGCCCGGACTGCCTGGCCCGCTCTGCCTCCTCCCCCCGCTGCTGCCGACGTGGCGGGGCGGGGAAGGGAAGAAGCCGGGGGCGCGCCGGCCAGGGCACTGCTGAGCGGTAAGGAGCACGGTGATTTCTGTATTTTCTGCCGCTTTTGCCACTGGCTGCGTCACACAGCTCTGTTCCATAGGGGAGTTTCGAAAAGGGAAAAAAAGAAAAGGAGAAGCGGGAAGTTGTGGCCGCTGCGGGCTTGCGGGAGCGGCGCCCCGGCTGCTCCTGCACCGACTGGCGCAGGGGGCAGAGGGCGGCGGGACAGGGGCAGCTGCCGGCGGCGGGCGCCGGGGGAGGTTCGCCTGCGCTCGCCCAGAGTCCCGCGGAGGAGGCGCGACAGCGGGCGTCGAGCGAGAGGGGAGCAAGGTGCCGTCGTCAAAAATCTTATTCCTCCCTGCTGCTCGGGGACGATGATTCGTGCCCGAAGCCGCCCGGCGGCGGCTGGGCTTTGCTTTCTAGGAGAGATGAAACTCCTGAGACGGACGCTCGGCAGGTGCCGCCACCGCCGGTCCCCTCAGCGCGGCTGGTCGGTGCGGGCCGGGCACTCTCCTGCCAGCGGTCCGGGCCGGCCTTAGCATCTCCCTCACGAACTGCCCGTAGAGTAATTCCCTTTGGGCGGAGCTGTACGAGTTGATTTGGATCAGAAGAGTCTCACCGATGAGAGGTTGAATGACGCTGACCCCGGGTTCATCATGGCTCGTCTGTTCTGACAGACGCAGAATTTGCTGTTACGTGCCGTGCTCCTGAAAGGAAGGTTCAGCAGGCAACTGCAGGGACCGTGGTCCGAGTGGTACCCAAAGATGACCCAGTACTGCATAAATCCATGTGCACATACGTGTGATTCTTTAAAAAGTGCTAGGCTTACTCAGAGCTAATGCCCATTCAAAATTATGAAGTAAAGTTTTACAGATTTTTAGAGATCCTTGTATCTCATGGTGAAATTTGTTTTACAAATACAAAAATTTTCCTTAGGTGATGCTGCCCATCACACAGTGAGTAATGTTAAAACAATAGCAATACTTCCCTGCACTAAAGCATTTTATAATATTTGCTGTATTTTTAATGGAATGCTGTCAAATGCAAAGATTCTGACTTGAGAATTCATGTTTTCTGAAGATAATTAAGGTACAGTGTAAGCTGAAGCAATACAAGTAGTAGCAAGTGCTTACTTTTTCACTTATGTTTCTTGTTCACTGATCCAAAGTGCTGCTCTTGGAACTGTTTAAACAAGTGATCTACTTTCACATTAGATAAACAGGCTGCTAAAACTATAGATACATACAGTTCTGTAGAGTTTAACAAAATATACTCATCTAAATACATGCTTCTCAGGCAAATTTCTCCTAAATCCCAGTTGTGTTTCCCTTTTTTTGCCTTTTTTTTCTCCCTCTGTTCTTCAGTATCTCATAGAACCTCGATTCTTCCTGACAGATGCAAACCTTTGAGCCATATTTAATTAATGTGAGAGTCAATGAAAAGGGAGCATCTACAGAGAGGACTGTACAAGTCATTTTATGCCATGCAACTCAACATTTTGCAAGTTCTCTGTCAAGGATTGTCTTCTGAGTGCTGAGTATACTGTTACTACCAGCAAATAAGTGTTAATAATCAGGGACCAGGAGTCCTTTTGAGCTCTGGCAGTGCCACTCCTTAATCAGCTGCAGATCTTACTCTATGGCTTTATCTTTGCCCATCAGGATCTTCAGCCTGATGACTGCACAATGGTGGAAAATACCTCCAAAATTACATTGGAAGATGTGGAATAAATAAGAGGAAACTGTACAAAAAACAAAAAAAAACCAGTAACTACCTCATACAAGCTTACCTGGCTTCAAAATTAAAATTTAATCACACAACTGGAATTTTTGGAGATGGTGAGAAGTGTTGCACTCCCCAAAGAGCAAGACTGGGATAAGTGATACAGAAACGGTGTGAGCAATGACTATGCTATGGCTGGGTCTGTGAAATGGGTCTAGGGCCCATGGCCTGTCGTATTCACAGATTATGCCCCTTCTCAAACACATGAATATCACCACAGTTTTAGTTGCAGTTATTCTCCCCTCTATGAGTCAGCACGCTGCAGGGACCTGCATATGTTGCAGTGATGAAAGGGAGAGCAAGAGCTGCTTGGCTGTTCCAGGTTATTTTGTTCTGCAATGGTCTTTCATACACAGCTGATAGTGAATGTAGAAATTAACAATGTGGAAACTGCTGCATTTGACTTCTCCAAATTAATATCCTTTCACCGTCACTAAACCATATTTTGGAAAACATTCATGCTGTTCTTCATATTTGAGTGAGATTCTGTGGAGTGAGTGGTGTATTTACAGTATTATCCTGATACCAGTCCCAGCATGATGCATGTGCCACAGGGCTCCATGCTTTAGGAGGTCTTACATCAAGGCTGTATTGTTTTTCAGCAGTACCATATGGCAAATGCTGTGTATTTTATAATAAACATTCAAATGTTTATGATACCTAAAAGACTTTACTTTCTGTATTTAGAACTGAAAATGTCTGAAGACATATCTGATGGCACTCCATCTGAAGAAAAACCTGAAATAAAAGAAATGCCCAGCAATGAGATACTGCCTCAAGAATCAGTACCACACCTTGTAGAAGCTGAGATCTTGCATGAGTCTTCACAAGATCAGCATGGACAGGTCACTCAGAGTGTCAGTAATAGAGAGGGAGGAGACATTCTCACTAATGAAAACCCTTTGACTGAAAAACTCCAAAGCCTGCCTTCCAGCCTGCCTTCCAGCGAAGAGACAACTGAAGACATGCCCACTGAATGCATTGAAACTGTCAGCCTTGATGCAGAACCTGAATTGGAAGAAACACTGCATGAGCAGAGCAATCCAGTAAGCAATACTTTCTTTTCTGTAAAAGCCCTCCACTCCCTGCATTGTAAGGACAGAATTTTGTATAATGTGTGTACTGTTTTTCACAAAAACCAAGGAAACTATGCAGAAAATCTGCATAGGGATAAATTAAATTGCAACACCAAGCTTGTGAAAACTAGGAATAGTTTAACTTCATTTTGCCAGTATGATATTAATTTGGCTTTTCAAGTCTGATTGCAATAAAACTTGCATTGTGTCGAGATGATATGTCACTGGAGGCTTTCTTGAGACAGCAGTTTATTAACATGATTTAAATATGAATACTGATAATTGCTTTACACTGCCCATTACTGTAAAAGGTGTGCAGCTCCTCCTCTGGCTATGTTTTTATTGAACTCAGTTGTTAGGAATTCCCTGTGCACATCCACTGAATTACACATGTGAGGAGACTTTGGAAGAGAAGCCTCCAACTCTGGCTCCTGCTTCCAACCCAGGAAGGAGACAGGTTCCTGCCTCTCCCTAATATTAGCCCTAAGAAACTTGTATGGCTTTATAGGATTGGGTGCCTGAAGAAATATTAGGACATCTGTAATGATGTCTCTGGAGTTTAAGGCTCTTCCAGGAATAGATGAGGTGATCCATGCTTCTGCTTTTTTGTACACAGAAGTTTGAACTCCACATAATACCCAATCCATCATGAGTTATTAATTGCCAGACTTTGTTGCCTTATAGGTTCTTTGTGTTTCCTCCTGCCTTTTGAGAACAAGATTTTTAGACAGTGGAGTAACATTTTTGTTCCTTTAGGCTGCAGACTCCTCATCTAAAGCGAGTAGATGGGGAGCTTGGGGTACCTGGGGAAAGTCTCTCCTGTCATCAGCATCTGCCACAGTGGGTAAGTGTTCAGTTGGTAAAGTGTGTGGAAATAATAATTTTCATGTGTCATTAGACAGATTAGTGTTGCATCTTAAGGATTCATAGACAATTTTGCCTTGATAAGCTTGGGAAGCATGATTTTTTTAAAGAGGAAGATGGACCTTCCTAATTATTCAAATTATGGACAAGGCACTAGGTTTGTTTGTAAAGTTAATTAATTACTTGGTTGTGATTTCTTAATAGAAATTCTTAATTAATTACTTGATTGTGACTTCTTCACAACTTCTTCATAATCCAGTACTATTACTGTCAGCCAAAGGCTTATGGTTTCTCCAGTTAAAGCAACCCAGATTCATGCTCATGTGTGTTAATGGTTTGTATGCTAGGTTTGACTCCTGCCTACTCAACATGAATTCACTTCTGGTAAATCATTTCAGCTTTCATTGCCACCCAGTGAAGCTGTCACACTGTCACACTAGATTTCAGACAGTAGAGCAACATACTGAAGCATGGGCCCTATACTCCCTCTCCCTATACTCCCATTTCCAGTAGTACGCCAGTACAAACTGTCCTTGTGAAGACTTCAGGTAAAACTTAATTATTGCTCTTTGAAAACTCACAGACAAAAACCAAAGCATAGAAATATGTAGTTACCAGTGGGAAATAATGTCTCACAAACCAGAAATGTTTTGTAACAAAAAATCTGTTAGCTAGTCAGTTCTCATAAAGGATCCACAGAGTACCTTTAAAAGATGAACCTGGGAATTAAAATTAATTGCTAGTTACTAAAAATGAGTTCAATAGAGATACTGATGATCCTGTATAAGGCTGGATAATTCTCCTCCTTATCTCTTCTGTTTCATGGACAGTAAAAGGTTTCTGTCTGTGTCTCGGAGGAGGAGGGAAGTTTTCTTGTCCTCTTTTTTTTTCAGTAACATCCACAGTCAGGCATACATAACTACATTTTCTTCCAGACAGTCCAACAATTAACATTTCTATTTACATTCAGAATGGGTTTCTAGGGTGTGTAGAACAAGTTTGTTGTGTAGGCACTCTGACTTGATAAGGTTGTGTGATGTCTGTTTTGAATAGGCATGTCATCATTGTGAATATATATTTTTAGGATTATTATTGCCTAAAAATGAGCTTTTTTGTTCCAGTTGGAACAAGTCAAGTTGCCTTGGAAAAAAAGTATCTGCATGCAGAAAAGGAAAATTTTAAAATAATTTTAATTCAGAATCAGAATGGTTGCACTATTTCCTTGCACTATTTTGCACTGAAGACCCATCTACTATTTAGGTTCTGGCAGTGACCAAGAACAGCTAGAAAAGCACGTAAAACCAGATGTATATAAAGCAGCAGTTCCCCTTGTTTTCCTATTTCTTGGAATCTGCAGCATAGACAGACTTCCTGACCCTGGGATCAGGGTAGGTTGAGTTTCCATGTTACTGTCTAATAATTTTGAATCTAACTTTTTGAATTTATTAAACAAAATAGACTTTGAATTAAGCAGAAATCAAGTATACATTCTTCCATTTTTTTCTGAAGCCAGGTAACTTGGGTAATGTGTATGTAACACATAACTAGTCTTAGATTTGTTCCAGGAAATCAAAGCACCAAGTAATATTTTACATTCCTGATACAGAGGGCTTATTTCCTAGTTGTTTATTATGAACACTCGTGCTTGATCCTGTGAAATATTTACTGTCTCTCACTGTCATGGACAGGATATGGTACTGTGTAGACCACGTATCTCCTCCTATGATAATTCCCTAGTGAGATATATGGAAAAAAATAAAGCTATTGGAAATGTCTATTATTATTATTATTATTATTATTATTATTATTATTATTATTATTATTATTATTATTATTATTATATTCCCCTTCAAGTTACTCCATGTACTGTCTGATCAGTTCATCTCCTGTTCCACACAGAAAATAGTTTTGCTATGGACCAGTCCATTGTAAAGTTGCTATTCCTTCAGTGTAGGAAATGCTGTAAGTAAAATTGCCTTCTTGTAGTGAAGACTTAGCAGTAATACCTTCAGTCTGTGATTTTTCTGTTGTTCTGTCATCATGTTGTACAACACAGCTGCTTGTCTGGTGAAATACGACCAATATTTACTATTCCTTAAATTTTTCTTCAAAATCGTACTTTGTAAACATAGCAGAAAGTTTGAGGTGGACTAAATAATATTTTAAAAGCTTAAACAAATACTTTCTGCTTTTAACAAAGAGTATTATATACCAGCCAGGTTTATGGTACCTTGAAAATTCTTCTAGTCAAGGGTTTTGTGGGAAAGGCTTTATGCATCTAGGTGAGATTATCCAGCATGTTGTCCAGTCACATCTTGAAAACCTCCAGCAATGAAGACTCTACCATTTCCTTGGGTAGGTTTTTCCAGTGAATAATTTTTCTTATTGTAGTTAATTTTTCTTGCATTCCTACTTATTTAAGACTGAGTTAAAATGTTGTTCCAATTATCTCAATTTCATTATCCTTCAAACGCTGGTAGAGAATTCACAATCACATGAGCATTTGTAATGCATGGCGATAATTTGTTTAGCACAACTGATTTTAGTTCCTGATAATAACACGGTTTCCATATAATTTGTATCTCATCCTCCTTTAAGTAACTCTGCACATACAGCCAGGGATTGTTTTAGTGGTAGTTTTTTATTTTAAAAATGATCTGTTGTCTTTGAACTGTTTTTGACATTATTTGGATCGAGGTCCCCACAACAAGAGAGATGTGATACTCATATACACAACAGAATCTGTAATGCTTTTGGATTTGTTTCAGTCACTGCCTGAACCATGTTTGGGGTCTTAACACTAGATGTCACACTAAGCTAACTATTCAATCAGCTTCATCAACGAGGTGAAGAGATTTCTTTTGTTTTCAAAAGGTGCAAGAAAGTTGGTTCCTCCTTGTGGAACCACAGTGGAGCAGAACCACTGAAATAGTTGCTGGAATGATGAGATAGGAGAAGAAAGCTCACTGTGATATGGAGGAACAACTTGTACTAATTATCAACATTTTAGTCTCTTTCTTTTCAGTTGTGTTTTTAGTAAATCAGCCATGACACAATCCAGTATTTTAAGTGTTGATAAAGCTATCCTGCTCAAGAGGGTGACTATTGCAAATCAATTAGTGGGTAGTAGTCACTGAAACGTGTCGTCCCTCACCTGTCTTTTCCTTGCGTGTTTATTCCTTCTCCCTGTAGCAGCACTCATGTTCCTCTGAGTCCCTCTAATCCAGTTCAGGAAGCTAAACTGACATAAGAATAATTCTAGAGGAAAGAAAAATCCATTTTCTGCCTCTTCAGTTCCTTGAACCAACTCTTTAAGACCAGTTTCAGGGCAAGCAGGAGGGACAAGTGGGGAATATGGGGAGAAGTAGAACCTCCTCATAATGCACCAAGAAGCCGTTAGGTTATCTTAGCTGTAACAGCAAACTCTTTATCCCCAGGGCCTATGTGAGGCAAAATATATTTTCAGCTTGTGACTTGCATTTTTAAAACAACTTCTATGTTTTAAAGCTTGGCTCTTCCGTTTTTCTTCCAACTAACATATCAGCTAGCCTAATGAAAGTGTTGCAGGCCTTGTCTTCCATGTGCTGTGGTGTTTTGAATGAGGTATGGCATCCATAAGGTGCTGAAGTTACAGTGCTCAAAAAGCTGCATTACCAAGGAAGGCTGTTCTCTATCATGCTATATACAAATGCTTCACTCTGTGTAAGTTTAAGGTGTTTTACCTTTAGAGCCGTTGCTAAGACTAGCACCAGTCAATACATTCACACAGTATAAGTCATTTAAAAAATAACCCAACTATTTGATTCACATGATCCCTGAAATTCATACTGTAAGGCTGCATAATGCATCTTTCTAATGTATTGTTTGCAATTAATGTTCTGCTATCTTGATTATTTTGTTCTTGTGTATATTCTCATATAGTTTTTCAACTATGAGAATGGCACATGAAATATCAGTCACCCATAGTTCTCCCTGGTATGCTGAAAAGGACTTTTTGTCACTCAGTATGGCAGAACAAAATGTCACTTGAGATGTCACTGTGTTCACGAGCTTGGATATTATTACGCATGGACGTGTGTAATAATCTGTATTGCATAGCTTAAATTGACTTCTCTGTGGAACAGAAATGCCAGTGCTGTAGATAATGTGAAACTAAAGTGTTCAAACATTGCAAATGTCTTTTCTGTTCTCTAGAGACACTATTCCCTTGTTGCAAAATAAAGTACAATACTAAAAAAAGAAGGCTGGGTGTTATGCTTGTACTTTAGTTATGCTTGTACTTTATGTGATCATAAAGAGGATAGTTATTCTCTTCAGACTTTTTTAAATTTCATAAATTCAGCTGATTAAGGGAAAGCTACTTTGGGTTGAAATCACATGGTGATCACAACTGTTTTGTAAATAACATTTTATGGCTGCTGTAGCAGCAAAGCCCTTTTTTACAGTTACTCCTTTTTAAGAATGCTGAATGCAAGTAACAGATGGAAGGAAATGTGGATGCTTTTAAGGTTGGCAGTCCCTTTTGCTTTCTTTATGTCTTTTAACATGGGCTTATAGTCTGGAAGAAACTGAGAACCAATAAAACGGTGTTAACAGCCTTTATGCTTATTGCTATTATTGAAACCTTTCATGCTTGCAACAAGGACATCCAAATCTAGTCTCATTTACTAGATTAATTGGAGTGATTCCTGATTTATAGACTAGATAGCAGAGGTATTATAAGAATCTAGCCTGGCTTTTTGTTTTAACTGCAAGGAAGAGAAATTTTGTGAAGGCTTGAGGTGAATTGAGTGCCAATAGGATGGCCTGAAAGTGAGCTCACTTAACATTAAGTGGGGTCCCACTTTTTAGTGTATAAAACCAGAGCACAGCTGAATTTTCCACAGAGTGGAATCAAAAGAGTGATTCTCTTGCAGCCAGTTTCAGGTTCCTCAGTTTCTCATCTGGTGAAAGATGCTCATTTAAGGCCTCAGTCTTCATCTTTAGCTTGAGTCAGATGAGGCCTCACTCATGTTACTAGACTAAATTTTGATCAGTTCTTCATTAGATATGCTCCCATGGTAGGACACAGGTTACAAGGGCAGTGTGGTAGCCAGGGACAAAGTCTCAAACTCCTCCCCATCTGTACCACTGAATCAGAGAGTCCAATTGCCTGTGAGTACTAGATGGACAAAGGATCAGTGATTCCTATACAGAGTGGTTTAGGTTTCAGACATGGTGAACTGTCCTTCAGAGGTGTCTGTTTGCCTCTCTCAGCTCTGCTGGGAATCCAAAGCTACTAAGCTGGGAGGTGGAAGATAAGACATCTTGCAGTGAAGTGGGATGTATCTGACTAAAGCATTTGTGAGTGCTGTAATCTGGCCTTGGGCAGATCAGGCAAACCAAAAGGCAGGTCATGTTGTTAGGCAGTGTTAGCAAAACTTTCCTATTCAAAAGGAGGATCCCAGCTAGGAACATGAACGATAATACTCTCTGGAAGTTGCCAGCCAGGAAAGGCAAGGAATCATGGAGGCAGGAGAAACAAAAGCAACAACACAGGGAAAAAAGAGGGCTTTCTTCCAAAAGCTCACAGTTAACAATGCCCATTGCATAGCTCTTCTGTCTGCTGTTAACAGAAGAGTAAATGGAGATGTCAGAGGTGTCAGCTCAGTTGCATTAGCACACCCAGTGTAACAAAATGAGTGCATCTTTAAACTGTAGGCTTCTCTCCCATGACCTCTTTTATTTCTGTGCCTTTTGAAGTTACAAATAATCATTTTCATTTCCAAGGCAACACGCGTTTCTGCCCTGTTTGTGCACCTATGTGTATCTAACAGTTGCTTCAGTTGTGGTCTTCTGATCTCATCTGGTTTTGCTGCTGCAGTCAAACATACATGCCATATAGCTAAGTTCAGCAAAGCCACCCCTAGCTGACCTGGAGTATTTTCTTATTATTCTAGTGCATGTAACCACAGCCCTGAAAATGCTGCCTTTTGTAGGTCAGTAAATATCAATACAGCAGTTGTGTGCTTTCTCTTCTTAAATGTGTTAGCTTGTCTGCAAAACTATAAGAACCAATTCAAGGCTATAAAAAAAACACCATAAAAAAGTGGGAAATTGATCTGAAAACATGTAACTTTTCCAGACAGTTCAAATTTTTGCTCAAAATTTACGTGATTTTTAATATGACTACAGGACCACAGTATTTTGTTACCAAGTCAAGTTGATTAAGTCAATGAAAAGAATAAAACTCTTGCTCATTTAAAAAGTTGTGAGCAAAAGCAACGGAAAGGAATGTGGCAGGCAGTATCTATTATGTTAGTGTAAAAGCACAGTTAATAGTGATTTGAGTCCCAGGAATTTGGGGATTAAATAAATTACTCCAGAATCTATCCATGCTAATATTTTCATTGAGCTCATTGAAATATGTGGGAGATTGTGATTAGACCATGCAGTACACTGCTCTCTAGGATCTGCATTGGAACAGACTTTGCAAAATTCAAGAAATTATCCAGCAATGACATAAACATTGTGGTGCATAACCTGGTGTGACCTGCACAGTTGAACACTCTGCTGTTTTTTGTAAGACACAAGATAAAACAGATAAAGGTCATGTTATCTTTAGACATGTAAAAGCATTTATCTGCATAGGCTGTTACAGTGTAAAACATTAGGACCTTGTGCAGCCTGTGAAATTCCTGGTCTCTGCAGGTCTGTTCCTTAGGCAATATTAGGGGGTATCTGTTCTTTGTGGTCACCTCCAGATACTCCAGTTTTCTTGTACGTGATCTTTCAGAGGTGCTGCTTCACACATGTTTTCTAGAGTATATTTATTACTGAAGTCACAGAGCACCTGATGTGTAGTTCATCTGGAAGTCACAGAATCATAAATCTAACCTAATCTTTCCTTTTTCCTACTCCATTTCAAATAAATTTGCTGCATCTTTCTCGAATCAGATGTTCAAAAGCATATTTGTGTGACTACACACACACAGAGATGTATATGTTTTGTATATGCAGAATGCTGCAGAGCACTGGCAAGCGATAGGCTATTTTGCTGTAGTTAGTGTAACTCAGATGCTTTGAACTTCTCTTAATAGAATGCACACAGTTGTGGGAAAATGTGGACAGCACTTAATGAATCATTATGCATAACTTTGTGCTTTAGATGTCTAGATATCTGTCTGACCATCTGTATTCATGCCTTTTCTGAAATAATTTATCCATTTACAGTTCAGTTTAATCAAAGAAGTATGAAATTGTCCTTAATATTTCTTATAAGTCATTAGGCAAATAGTTGAAGCACTCTGGATTGTCCTGCTGCTAGAAGTGATAGGTTTCCTGCAAGATGCACTAACAATGTACTGTATAAGATAAAAATCAAATCCTGTCACTGAAGCTATTTAATTTTGTGTTGGAAAGAAATATTGCTCACCTAGTTTGTTGTTCACCTGTTACACCTCAGCCAATAAGCAGAAACTTCCAGCTAAGGAAGATCAACAGCTGGATTGGTTGTAATGAGAGAAGTATATCATGGACATACTTGTGCACATATCCAGAAGCAGACAAAATAGGCAGACAGTTTTAGGGTAGTCTTTTTTAAGGGCAGCATTTTTCAACTGCAGTTCATGCAGATTAGGAAGATGCTGCCTCCCCTTGACTGACTACCAGTCAGTCTACCCTGTCCTACAGTGGGATATTACCGGTCCCTGTGATCTGCTAGTGTAAATAAACTCTGTGTAGAAAACCAGCAAGGCAAACCTGTTCTGTCAAAAATACTCAGATAAAAACAGTAGCAACATTAATACTTTATTTTAAAGTAGACCATTTTAATAGAGGGCTAGGGAGTCACTGCATATGAGTCAAGTAAAGGCAGTAAATAAAATCTCTGTAGGAGATCACCTGCCACTGAAGCAACAGTTCTGCCTGTGTCAATTGACACCAGCAGATTTTACAAAGTGTATTTAAATAGTAGCTTTGGGGAGAGACATTTCAGAATTTTATTTCAAATGAGAAACTAAGGAGCTTAAATCCTGAAATAACTTTGAGGACTGGAATCAGTACTCCTAAAACATAGCACCTATTTGGAGGACTGAAGAACAAATTTCTTGCCTCAGTCCTGCAGTCATACACAATTCATTAACTTTGGGTTAATTGTTCCAGAATTCCAAAAACTACATGAGGTCCTTGGCCTTAGAAGGACTGTCAGTTTCCATTTAAACTGATTGCAATAGACTATTTAGCATCTTGAAAAGCAGGAAACTAAACTTTTGTGTGCCACTGAAATAACTTCGGCTTTTCAGATCCAGCATAATTTGTGTTATATTTCAGCTTTATCATTTATATTCAGTTAATATAAATATAGTAGAAGAAGTGAATTATTACCCTAGAGAAAATTAAGCAATTGAGGTTAATAAGTATTTTGTTTGTCATCATTCATGAAGTATAAGAATATTACGCACTGTTAGTAACAAGTTTTCAAATCATATAGTCTAAAATATGCCTCTGATACAGGTCATGGGATAACAGCAGTAAAAGAAAAAGCAGGAACTACCCTAAGAATTCATAGTGGAAGTTCAGCATCCCTGGAAACAGGAGATCCTCCTGCAGCTGAAATACCAGTTACTCGTAAGTCGAAGTCCACTGAAATTGGACAAAACCCTTTCACCTTGCCAAATCAGTTCAATTTACAAAATTTTAAGATTTTGGTCACAGAAACCAGTTTACTGTAATTTGTGACTTGCAGGGTTGAAATTATGCTGCAGCCTGCTTTTTTTCTTTTGTTAGAAGCAGAAGATTCTCTGGACCAAAGCTCTTCTGAGAATATTCCTTCTTCTCCTTCATCTGGATCTCGTGGCATGCTGTCGGCTATCACTAGTGCTGTACAAAACACAGTGAGTCATTTTAGCTGGTCTCTCTGCTCTAGTTATTTTTCATTATTTTTAGGGTCAACTTGACTGTAGTTCACATTTTTTAAGTTATAGGTCTTTGTAAAAACAGTTCTTTTGTAAGTCTGTTTGGAGTCTTTTCCATGACAAAATAACTTTTAAATTAAGCTGTCAAATTAAAAAATAAAAAGTCAAACAGAACTAATTCAGTTGCTATGTTGTCACCAGTTTCAGTGAAAAAAAAATATGGTCTTCTTCTAAACTATGTAGAATTCTGCAGATTTTTTGGAAAGTCTTTTTTATAATTGTACCATTGTCTGATTTTTTATTTTTATAGTTAAGTCCTTCCAGAGAAAGTGTGATGGGACTTGTTACCATTTTTGAAGGCAGATAAAATAAGAAAATACTCCATTTGCCTTTTTTAAGGCTTTTACTAAGCTCTCTATTTTTAGTTCCTGGCATTTACCTTCACCTCTTTATCTAGTTTATCATTTCATATTAGCCTTCCCAGAAAGGGGTCTGATTGCAAACTCAGTGAGGCAACATCTTTTGTTCACAGTTCTTTCCTATTACTCCTTCCTTATATTTTGCGTGTTGAACTTCATCCTTTTGTCTATTTGTCTATTTGTTGCGTTTCAGACTTTGCAAAATCCTGTACTGTACCATTTCCAAATCAATTTTTGTGTCATCTTCTTCCCCTACTTTTTTTTCATGTTTAAGTATGGTGTTTCACGTGAAATTAAAAGAGACTTTAAACATTGGCTGCAAAAGCATAGAACATTAATTCCCCACTGAGCAAGTTTTATGAAATGGCAGTTCTTTTTATTGGATATCCAGTTCACTCTGCCTCATCACTCTAATACCAAAGATTTGGGGAACAGAAGGAGATTCCTATAGATTATTCCTAAGAGTGTTTCTACAGAACCTGAAGCATCACATGGCTTGTGAGAGCTGGCCACCAGTAAGATTACTTGGGCATTATACTAAATTTGCAAATAAGAGAAGTGTCCTTGTATCCCACCTGAAGAGGCTGCTATACCACAGTGATCAATATGGTACAAAAAGAATCACTTAAGGTCTCAGTAAGTCACCTGTAATGCCATTTGAGACTTTGGTAAGGTTTTCCATTATATATCGGGTTACATCAGCATTTGAGTATCTGACACACACATAATCCAGATTTAAATGGAAATCTTTAGCCATCGAAACCTCTTCTTCAGTGTACATAATAAATATGAAGACACAGAAGAACATATGTATTTAAATAGACAGTTCCAGAGTCGTCACAAGTGTTAAAATTTTAAAAATCAGATAAGGCAGAGTCTTCGGTTCATGATGGACTTGGCTCCATATTATTCATATCTAAAACAAGTTCCTACAAACCAGATGTCATTGGATGAAATTGAAGTGGTATTCATAGAATGATAGAGCCACGGAATAGTTAGGATTGGAAGGGAACTTAAGGATCATCTAATTCCTATGCCCCTGCCTTGGGCATGAGCACCTTCCACTAAACCAGGTTGCTCAAAGCCTGATCCAGCCTGGCCTTTGATACTTCCAGGAGTGGGGCGTCTGCCACCTCTCTGGACACCTGTTCCAGTGTTTCACCATCCTCATAGCGAAGATTTCTTCCTGATATCCAATCTAAATCTACCCTCTTTCAAAGTAAAGCCATTCCCTTTTGTCCAAACACTGCTTGCTCTTGCGAAACATCCTTCTCAAACCTTCCTATAGACCCTGTTCAGTTACTGGAAGGCTGCTGGAAGGTCTCCTCAGAGCATTCTCTTCTCCAGGCTGAACAGCCCTGATTTTCACAGACTGTCTTCACAGGGGATGTGCTCCAGCCCTTTTACATTTGTTTTTTTTCAACAATTGTTACATTTCCCCTGGTGTAAGTAGTTTAATTAACTGGAAATATTTGTTTAGTTCTTTTTTTTTTCTTTTCTTTTGGAAAATGTATTCAGAGCAAAGTAAATGCATCAATCCTCTTGTTAGTTAAAGTATAGGAAATTTAGGGACCTGAATGTTCAAAGATGGAGTCTACAAAAGCACTGCTCTTTATAGTTCATATTAGCCTAAACTGGGAAGAAAATAACCACATTGCATTATTTTATACAGGGGAAAAGTGTATTATCTGGAGGCTTAGATGCTTTGGAATTTATTGGGAAGACAACCATGAATGTCCTTGCAGAAAGCGATCCTGGATTTAAGAGAACCAAAACACTGATGGCAAGAACTGTCTCACTGTCTCAGGTAGGATATATTTAAATACTGCTCTGTCAATGCAATTTCAGATTCTTTTTCCAGAATTTCACATGCCTCAGGGAGAGGCTTTATTTATTGCAGTATTTGCTGGCTGGGCTTACAGGAATAAATATTATGCTTGATAGTTTCTCTAGGTTATTTTTCTTCACAGAACAACAAAAGATAATGTAAAGTCATCTTTTCTGCATAATCACATATGCAATTGCTGATTTAAATAAGATAATATATGTGGTGATAAATCATTACACTCTGGAGGCAAAATCAAATTGTTGATGTTTTGGTAACAGCTGTAGATAGATATCTTCCAGCATAAACATCACTATACTGTTTTCCTTGGAAATCAGTAATAGTGGAATATGATATATGTTTCATTAGGAATTAAACCTGTAAAAAGTTGTATCTCAGTGTCCATCTAACTTAATGGTACCCTTACACAGTTGTGATTCGTATGTTTTAAAGCTCAGAGATGCAATAAAAGCTGAAGTATAAATGCTGTCAGTACAAAATTATTTGAGTTTTCTAGATGCTGAAAGGAGGGAAAACAATAGACATTGAGAAGAAACTATGTTTACTGCATGTTTGCTTCCTTGTAGAGAAGAGTACTTTTATTTAACGAGATGTTTCATCTTTAGTATTCGTCATTGGAAGAGTTAACAGACTTACACTGTCATAATAGATCAAAAGCAATTAATTCTTGTTAAGGCCCACAGGGTTAAAATGGGCTTTTGAGAATGTCTCCTTTAATAATAAGCATGGATTTGCACATAGAATCTGAGGCAGAATGCAACATAAATCAGTTCTCATGGGTTGCACTATCGCTTTTCAGTGATTTGTTCATAAAACTTGGTTAACTGAGTTAACTTTTGAAGATGGAGACTTCAGAGGAAAAATGTACCATTTTAAGTCTTTTGTACTAAATTAATCTGAAGACAGTATTGTAGGAATTTTGAACGATGGAATAATGTAAGTGGTGGGAGTTCACCTGTATTCAGAGGTGAACTCTGAATACATGTATGTGTATATAATAGTATGTAAATAATAGCATGTGACCTAACATGCAGTATTTGCCACCTTTACTGTAGGAAATTCATGAGAGGCCATTTTGTCCAGGAATAGAAGAAAGGAGTAGAAGATCCTGTTGGATACACTATTCTATCCTTGTATACTGAAGTGTGTTAAAAGCACACCAAAATATACCCAAGTATATAGAGGGTAGTTCTGCCCCACCTTTGGTATAAGTCATCAATCTCTTTTGTCTGTCCTGCTGTCACATAAACTGACTTTAGTATTTGCTAAGAATATCTTATAGGAAACATTTATGTAGGTGCATTATTTATGCCAGTTGGTGAGTCGGTCCTGAAAATAATACTCTTCCATTTTGTGGTCTGTAGAATGGATTGCATGGCTCTTTAAGGCTGCACATGAAATAATCCTTTCTCTCATTATAATTGGTGGTGAAATTTGTTATATGGTGTCTGTAGCTGACATTGCTTTTGAAAATAGAAGCAAGATAATTTTTTTGTTGTTGTTCATTGTATTTTAAAGAGAGATGGTTAGCAAATACCATTGGGAAAACCCTGCTTAGAATACTATATAAATATTCTATCAGAGAAAATTATCAAAAATGAAGTTAGCTATTTGATCGCTAAAATTTTAGCTCTGCAGGTGTGATATAGTCCCAAATTTTATTACTACTTCTAGACATGCAGAAGCAGATAGTAGTAAAATCTGTCACACTTCCAGTGCTATTAGTAAAACACAGAATGATGTATATTTTTACAGCTGTTGAGAGAAGCCAAGGAAAAAGAGAAACTGAGGCGGGCCCAGCAAGTTACAGTTGAAAGAACAGCACATTATGGTCTACTTTTTGATGAATTCCAAGGTTTGTCTCATCTTGAAGCTCTGGAAATCCTCTCAAATGAAAGTGAAGCTCAGGTACAGTATGCAGACAGCATAAATCAATATGATTGGTAAAAAAATTTATCTTTGCATTCATTTTATTCTGCAGATGCGTGTAGAATGAACAGTAAGTTTTCCATCAAGTTCAGAGAAAGCTGAATTGATCCGATGGGCTAGTCCTGGGTTTTAGGAACTCAATCTCAGTACCTCTAAAGTGTAACTACAAGATTAATTCAAAAAAAGACAGCTGTTTTTGTTAAGACCATATGTAGTGTGCCATACACAGCTTGTGACACTGCAGATGTCTAGTAAATTCCTTGCAGAATTTGCAGTGAGGTTGAAATGTTTTGGTTGAAATCAGGTACACATACTTACATTCAGGAATTCCAGACATACTACACGTGGAGGCTGGTGAACTAAAATTAGTTCCAGATCACTTATGCACTTCTTATTGTGTTAGTTTTTAAAGTTACATAGAACTACACCAGGATACTATTACTGGGAGTATGCAAATGTCTCTCTGAAGATGGTAATGTTAATAAGGCCTGTCTGATAAATATAAATTTCAGTTTCAACTTTCAACTTATTTTCTCTGCTAGTACATCAGTAGATCTCTGACAGTGAACCAATAGAATTTTGCAGATTCCTAGCAGTGATATTTTTGTACTGAAACAGTTTCCTAAGTAAATTTCTTAAAAACAAGTTTTCTTTTTTGTTTGTTATTGTAATTAGCATTCTTTGCCCTTTGGGTTGCTTCTTAATAAAATATAACCAACGTATATTTTAAAATATTTTATTTGCTCTCACAAATAAAAGAAGCTTATAACAGTTAGGTGCATACTGTCAATGTTGTTATTTTTTGTTATTATCTAGATGAAATCTATGCATTCAAACCGCACATGTAAGATTCAAAAGTCTGCTTTTGGGAACGAAAAACAAAACCAAAACTGGCCAAAATCCCCCATCCATTAAACAGGAAAGAGAGAGATAGAAAACAAGTTCAGGTTAATTGCACATGTCAACAGTATTTTTATTTTAGTGTGAATTAACACAAGGTAAGCAAGACGTGTGCAGGTTACCATGAGGTTTCTGATGCACTTCATTTATGTCATAGACATGTACATAGTCCAACTCAGTCCAAGAGGATTGATGGTAACTGTGTGGGTCAACAAGTGCAATAATAAATGTCCCACTTACCCCACAGACACAGACACAGACACAGAATACAAAAAGAATACTGTGAGCTTGAGACCACCTCTAGCAGCCCAAAAGCCACAGGACAAGTTCAAGAGGTATTGAAGACACGTATCTTTAAGCTTTTATTTTAAAAGTTTCCATTAAAAGAAGTTCCCAGTTAGACCTTGAAATGGATAGTGCTATAGAAAGGGAGGAGAAAAGCCCCCTGTTGTCCTTCACAACCTGACTCAAGTGTCACAGCTTTGTCTTGCTGTTTAACTCTGAGCACAGGAGCTGGACATAAGGACACATCAGTAAGAAAGTAACAGCTGTTTCCAGCCTTGCACTGAGGTAATATGTACATCTGTCAAGCAAGCTTTAAAAAAGCCCCCTGAAACAAACATAAAGGTAAAACTTTGTGTCAAGGGGGAGTAAGGGCATTTCTCTTGGCTTCCATAGGCAGATGGAGCAATCTGCTCACCGAATTAACACCAAATAACTGTGGTACAAACAGTGATTCAAAGAATCTGTTTCCATCCCTCTTAGATGTGCCATCCTTATTAGAGATGCAGGGACTTGCAGATAGCTGAGACATGCAAAGACCTGCCAATGCATTCTTCAGAGCATTCTATACAATAATTTTGGCTGCATTTTGAAGGCAAATTTTTCCCCCTCTTCCCATGAGTGCTCAGACTAACCATTATGCCTGTGCTCTTTTTGCCTGCTGTCTTTATCCAGGCAATCCCAAAATGCCTATTACAGTTTGCAGTTAAACCACAGATTTACAGTTCAAAACTCATGTTCTGGAGGAAGGAAGGGACCTGATGATCTGGCAAGGCTGGTGTAATTTTTGTGATACTCAACAAATTCTGTTGACAAGATCTAAAAATATGTCTAAGCTGGGAGGTTAGGGACATGATTTGAACATAATGGAAGTTCCCATTTCTTAGTCTGTTTTGGATTCAGGCTCTAAATTGGCATTTAGTAATACTTACTGTCCTTTCTTTTACAGATTCAGTCACATTTAGCAGCACTTGATGGAGAACAGTTGGAGACTGTGAAAAATGATTTAATTGCTATAAAAGAGATCTTTGTTCCAAAGGAGTTAGATGATGAAGTGGTGCAGGCACAAAAAGGTAATTAGAAATACAGAGACTTAGCCATATGAATAATTGCTACTTCTTTATCTAGCAATTTAAAAAAATCCAGTCCGAACTGTAATTTCTGATATCCTGATAGTCTTCAAAAGGTAGTTACTAAAATTAATACTCTAAAAGTTCTGGAAGCTGATCAGTGCTTAATTTGGAATTTATGTTGTAACTGAAGTACAAGATATGGAAGATCAAACATAAATAAATATTACTTTTTTTTCTATAACATCAGTGAAAGCAAAAAATGCAAAATAAAACTTTTTGGATAACTGAACTTTTCCTACAGAAATTGTATAACCTGAAAGTCTTAAAGTACTTAAAAATGCTTTTCTGTTCAGCAACTTCATCCTCACTCTGCACCCTCCCTTGCTGCATGGGGGAAAAGATTAGAATATCATAAAGAAATTTAAGAACCCTAAATTTTTTTGAATGAAAGTGACTTTGAAGCATAGAAGCAAAGCTTGCTTGGCAAGATGGGGCATGTGGAGTGTGAGAAGGAAGTTAGAGCAGCATAAGCATTTCTGTAACTGTGACACAGCACAGCATTGAAGAGAATGGGCTGAGCCCAGAAAAGTTACAATAAAATGGCTGGGTGCTTTGGTTAGGGGCAAAATAAGTGTCTTAAACAGGTCAGAAATGTTAAAATTCCCACAAACAGGTTAGAACAGAAGGATGAGAAGTCAGCTTAAAGGCAGCATTGTTCATGTCTTCAGGCCTGTGAGATCCAAACCTCTCAGAGCTAACAGGAAAAATTCCCTTGACCTGAACACTGGCTTATGCCATTGAACATCATATTGTTGTGTTTTGGAAACAAAGAAACGTAAAAGGATATTTCTTCCACATCCTCTTGATCTTCCCAGGGGTACTTTGCCCATAAAACCTACATTTTGCAGGATGGAGAGATATGATTTCTTTAGCCTTCAGGAAAGTTAGCAAAATTTTTTTTAACATCCACATCTTCTAACAGGAAAGTAACTTCTTCTCAGACTTCTCCTGGCAGTATTTACTCAGCTTGCCCGATCCCTCTCACAGGGAGCTCATTGTTCCCCATTGAGAGGGACAGCAAGTGCTCAGCACAAAGTCTTAGTATGGTAAAGCTTTGTGCTGTTTTTTTCCCATCTTCGTCGCTCTTTAAACCCCATTCCTCTATGGAGTTGTGAGAAATAGAAGTCAGGAAAGTGTACTACCTGCTTAGGAGTGAGGATTCCCGAGATGTTGGTCATTCCTTACTTTCTGTGGAAAGTAGTTTCATGCTTTGAAACCAGCTCCCAGGAAAAGCTGTTTCTTGCACAAAGTGATGTTTTCTCTGAAGGTCAGAAGTTCTGGTGTTTTTTCAGTAAAGCACAACTGCTTATTCTGCTCCTTAAAACATTTGCAGGTGTTTTGAATGGGCTGCAGCCAAGGCAGTGAGCACCTAAAAAAAAAAAAAGAGACCAAATCAAAGTGTGCTGCAGATTTGCCCCCAGAAAAGCAAACCACTCATCAGTGAAACACATCTTCTTCCTATGACTGCAGAAACAGTTATGAGTGTTTTCTGGTACGAGTAGCAGAAAGCCACACACATACTCTTCTCTCTAATGTTTCCTTTCACTTTGATTATGCAGCCCTTTAATGTATTTTTCACTGCAGCTTCATTTCAATTGTTTATGAAATAATAAGAGGAGAATATCTGAAAAAGTGGCTTTACCTACATTTTGAAAGCCATTAACACCAAAAATTTCATACGTGAGGTTAATAAGGCAGCAACCACAGTGAATATTTGATTGAATATCCCAGTTATCAACAATTTTGGTGCATATACATGCACACCGCCACACATTCCTTTCTTCTGTCACTGTCACTGTTTCTCAAGTGCTGGAATACTTGGTGAAACTATTTCACTGGATGCATTTGATCATATAAAATGATATGGCAGTAACATGCTAACAAAAACTGTCTTGTTTTTTCTTGCAGCAGATATGGGAGAAGAGTTTGTCAGCATGCTCACAGAACTGCTGTTTGAATTGCATGTTGCTGCTACTCCTGACAAACTAAATAAGGTTAGCACCTGTTAATGAGCTGCCTTCAGTTTCTTGGGCAAAGAAGGAGGGCTTTGTTTTGAAATCTGACACAGCAGTACCCAGTTTACTTCAGACAGCTCAGAAAGTGAAGTACAGGAGACTGAAACTAAAATGCTGAATATAAAACAGCTTTCACAGAAGAAGTGAGATGAGTAAGGCAGTTGGATGAGCCCTTTCCAGTGTTAGAAAGCTTGAACTAGGGGTGTCTCAGCAGAACAGGGCTCATGAGCACAGCAGGTTTGGTATTACATACTGGGAACAAAAGTCAGGTTCAGAATAATTTTTCTTGCTCTGAAAGTGGGATGTCTAGGAGCTAGTCACATAACTAGTCACATTGGTACTATCAGGTCCCTTTAAAGCTGGTTCATCTGCTGATCTTAGGCTCAAATGAATGTTTATCTCTAGCTACATAGATAGACTATGGATAGCTAGCTTAGGCTTAGGTCTTAATGTGTTTTAATTTGACTTCATGTTAAAAAAGAGACATCATAAATTTTCTACTAAGCATAACAGTAGTCTGAAGTTGTATAAAGCTTCAAGACTCTCTAGCTTTGATCTATTTGCATGTCAGGGAAATCAGCACAAGATACAGTGATGTTATATTTATTTTTCCTTTAAGATTTTAGTACATCTCTCTTACCTCTCCAAATTATTTTTCTTTTTTATACACACTTGTCATCTTCTTATTTGGAAAACTAAGAAAAATTTCTGTGTAAATTCATTTTAATAGTGCCTAATAAAGCTGAAATATTAACTTTGGAATTAACAGCAGCTGTATGTGTTGATTAGGAGTATTATACCTGTAGAGGAATTATCCCTGGATGATCTATCTTTATGCAGTCCGAAATGCTTCTCCCTACAGTTTCTTAAATGTACACTTAACTACATGCCACTCAGAGGCTTGATACATTCAAATTTCTGAGTATAAAAATGAAATAATTAAATGTATTGTTAATTGATGTTCAGGAATGTCATCTGATAGTTCTTTTCAGACTGAACTTTGGGGTTGGGTTCTTTGTTTGGCAGGCTAGGAAAAAAGCTCATGAATGGCTGGAAGAAGCCAGTTTGTCCACCCCAGTAGACATAGAAGAGGAGCTAAATGAAAAACCTGAAGAATATGGTGGAGAGATGACTCAAAAAGACACTAAAATGGAGAGTGATAAAACAGAAGTAGACAAAAGCAAAACTGTGGAGGTAAAATAACTTTTGGAGGATAAGTTTCATAAAATGAATTAACGTATTTTGTTTGATAAGACTGTTTCTTTGTGTGTTGACTTTATGTGTCATTCTTATTTTTTAAATTCATGGAGGTAGTAAGAAAAATAATACACAACTATTCACTGTAGACCCAGTTGAAGACTAAATTACATAAATATTCTTAGTGTTATTCTGTTTCCATAAGTAAATATCAAAGTAACAGGTTCTCTATCACGTTTTTATTGTTCCATATCTGTGTCTTTGTGTGTATGCATATGTATACTCAACATACAGTGAGCTGAGGGATTCTGAGGTGTCATGTCAAACATTACCTGCACACTAAAAGTTGTATCTCAATGTTTCTTAGTATCTCCTCTCAGTGACAATACATGGGAAAAATGTTCAAACTATTTATAAACAGTTTGAATCATAAACAGGCAAAACAGAAATGATTATTTAGGCAACTGACAACTGTTCATTCTCTTCATGGAAGATAGCTCTTAAGGCTAAAAGTGTTCATTTAGACAGTTCTGATAAGGTTAATTGTGATTGAGTATTTTCTCTCAAGTTAATGGCAATATTAAATGTAGTTGCTATCTTTGTTGAGATTGTTATTTCTAATTCAGAATTATCTGTCCTATTTCCTTACAAAAAAGTCTAAAGAAGCAGACAGAATATATACACTGTATATATTACAGATTTTTATGTGATTGCAGATTACCAGCTGGCATCAGCTTGTGAAAGCTGTAACCCCACAGTGCTACATAGAGATTTCTATCACCATTGATAAAAAGCCACTTTTTTATTGGGCACATTATCTGTTTTTGCTCTAGAGATTCAGTACTTTTAGCTCCATATGAAAATAATTAGGATTATGACTTGTTCTAGAGTTTAGGTATCTTTCTGTTTGTTAGGACAAGGTTTAAAAGTGGTACGTTAGAAAATCCAAGAGCCTGACCTAGTTCCCAGCCAAGTAAACCGTAGACTTGATCTTACTAATTTTTCATAGCAAGTAGAATGTCTGTATTTTATAGTCTGTGGATATTTAATTTTCCAGTATTGTTTGTGAGGATGACATTATGGCTGATATTCATCAAATATGTGTTGGTATTTCCAGTTGGGGTAGGAAGGGCTCCTATGTTTGAAATTCTTTTATATATATCTATAAATATATTTATCAGTGTTGTTATTATTAATCATATTATTTCCATTTTTAATTTCAGGAAATCTACATGCTGTCCATTGAAAGTCTGGCTGAGGTAACTGCTCGTTGTATTGAACAGCTTCATAAAGTAGCAGAATTAATTCTACATGGGCAGGACGTAGAAAAAACTGCTCAAGATCAAGCAAAAGTACTGACAAAGTGAGTATTATTTACTTCATATATGAACATTTGACATTTGCATAGAACTCACGAAATTCCATTCAGCTTGAAGGCACAGTAGTTTCATGGATCAACAAACAGCATTGGCTTTAGGGGTCCTGGTGCTATATTTTCTCAGGAAATCAGGTTCTATAGGCTACCTGTCATTTTTTGACATAGATGACATATGTATGTTTATGAAAACATGACCTGTACACAGGCTAAAAGTTGTTTCTGCTCCAGCAGGCAAATGTGCATGCCAGCTTGGGTTGCATTTCCTGTTCCCTCTGCAGAAGATACTGTGCCCGCATATATGGAATTTGCTTTTAGATTATAAAATGCAGTCTTATTATCTGCCAACAGAGTTTCATTATCTAGTGTTTATCTGCCAAAAACATACAAAAATCAATTTGTAGTTCTAAACAATAGACCACATTTGTTAGCAGCTTTAGGGTTAACTGTAGTGAAACACCCAGAATTTCAAGAAGCCAGTCAGTCTAGTGGGACTCTAAATTCAAATCTCGAGCTCTCTGTAGTTACTAAACCTACTGATTTCAGTGAGTTTTCCTGTTAAGATATTTTAAACAGCTGACTCCTAAATAAGTAAAATATTTAACCAAGTGCTTATCCTTAAGAATGCTGCTAAGAATAGCAATGTCCATGGGGACACTTCAGTCTAAAACAAAGCACTTGCTAAGTATTTTTCAGAATCAGAGCTAAGATATGGTGAACCTGGCGGGGTGAGGTCCTATGGGATACACTTATGAATGTCTAGGAAAACAATGAAAGATCTCAGAACAGAACTAAATGTTGTTCTCTCATATTTTAACCACAAATGGTCTTTCCCTTTTAGCACAAGAGTAGATGTTTTATTGTTCACATAGAAAACTTCTCACTGTTCTCATTCAAGTTTGTTTTATTTCCAACATTATTCCCAGAAGTTGTGTTGCTGCAATCATCAGAAAAACCATAGTTAAACTAGAAGTTTAGAATTTAAACAAGTGAAACATTGCACTGTCAAAAAAGGCTGGTGTGTGCAACAGCACATCATTTTGCTGCTGTAGTCAGGATTTTTCAGTGAAGGAATATAAAAACTTTATCATTAACAGTTTATGCCTAAATATTTTAAAAATGTTTAGAAACAAAATTGCTGTAAGAACACCTTTGCTTCCAAGATAAAGTTTGTCATAGGGTTTTTATCTATTGATAGGTCAAGGATGTATTTTTATATTTGTCTCTCTTGTTTTTTTAAACCAGTTTAACAAGTGCCATGTGCAATGAAGTTTCATCTTTATCAAAGAAGTTTTCTGATTCTGTAACAGCAGCTGGGGTAAGATGACAGCAGTTTCTGTAGCACTTGGGCTTTTTTTAATAGTTCACCTCTTGAAACAGAAATTCTTATGTGAGTCCAGAGGCATTCTATCAGCAAAGAGGCAACTTCTTTCCTCAGATCAAGAACACAGAGTATTTTTACAGCAGAGGAAGGTTTATAAGCCTTGATAGATGACACTGTGTCCCCTGCCTTGTAAAATCTCTGTTTCTAGAAACCATTTCCTGTTTTTTCCTGATCACCGGTCAACACTTCTTGTCTTCTCACATTGAAGGGCCCCACATTTGAAGTTACACAGCGTGATGATAATTTCTTCTCTGACTCAGCCTATCCCTTTTGAACACATTTGTGTAAAAGTCATTAACAGATTATACTTGCAGAACCTTAAGATGGTTTCACGAGTTGTCTTCTTAGCCTTTACCAGATCCCCTGGCTTAGCACTGCAGTGTTTTCAAAAGGTTTAAGAGATCAGAAAATCTGTTTGGCCCATCTTAAAAAAATCCCTCTGTCTTCTATCACAAGATATTCTGCTTAAGAACATCCATTTATCTGTGAGCATCTTTGCTAGAAATAGCATCCTGCCTTTCAGGATGCTTCAAAGATGACTGACATCTCAACATTATAGCAGGATTTGGAGGTAAAAATTGTGCTGTTGCTGAAATCGTTCTGTAAACATCAGAGAAGAACAAATTCTGGTTCTCCTGGTTGTTCCATGAAAATATGAATGTAATTCAGAGGAAATCTTTCCAGTTTCCCATTAGCTCTTCCAGCATATCTCTGAGCATGTTTTGTCATAGTTACTTGTAAAGGACATGATTTATTTCTTTGCTTTTATTACGAATAATTTACATAACTTCCAATTACTGTAAGGAAAAAATGCTTATTTTGCATTTTGGGATTGTGCTTTAGCATATATCTGTGGGACACTTGAAATGAATACATGCACAAGAATATAAAAATAAACTGCACACAAAATATTAAACTGGCCCACTAAGTAGTGCATCTTGTAATGGATTTTCTGGTAACTGGGAGTAAAAATGTACTTCTTTTTTCTAACTATCTCTCCTTGGTTCTGCCATCTTTCTCCAAACTAAAATTAAGAAGTTTCATGTTTCTCTAAATCTGCAATATGAGAGCTACAGGGTTGCAAATCCTTCAGTTAAATTAATCAGTATTGTATTCAGTGTTGAAAGAAAACAACTCTTGCTGGAGGTTACTGTTGTTCTAAGGAACCACAATGTGAAGAACAGTGAGAATTAAAAAGGGAAGAACTTTTGCCATTTTAAAAAGTAGATGAGGTAATACATCTTGATTTTCTAGCCTCTAGTAGTGTCACTACTCAGTGTATCCATCTTCCTTCCTATTTAGTGATTCAGAAAAATGTCATGTGTGCTAAGCACTTTCACCAGCCAGCCTGCCCTGCCCTGCCCTGCCCAGCACATGTGCTGTCTCCAGTTTGGGGATCTGAGTTTCACCTGATTTTCTTTCTTTAGGGGAGCTACTCTGGACCTTTCATTTTGTCCTAACCACAGATATTTGTATAACTTCTAAGAACTTCATTTTCTTCTGACACGTCTTTTTCCTTTTTATGTCCTTGAAAATGAGCAAGGGGTTAAAAAAATTGTGGGATGTGAACAGGTCACTGATAGACAGATGGACAAACAATGTAATTACATAAACCTCATACCTGTAGGAAAGCAGGCAATTTGAAACCCTGTGGTACATGAATTAATGAAGAAGTAAAACCCTGTGCCTCTCTTAGTTCGTTGTACTCTGTGGTAGAAATGTATAGGGTGTGCTGAGGTGTGTTTGAAATGCAGACACAGTTACTAGCAATACTGAGATAAACAGTTTGAGTAAGAATCAAGGTGAAAGAAGACCTTATAGAATTCGTAAAGCCACATCTCAGATATCAGTGTATTTCTGTTAAATGTATTTCTTGACCTGACTTTTAGTTCTGTTTTCTGGTTTACAGAGCAATATGAAGGCAGAGGTTCTTAACCCCATGATCAACAGTGTGCTATTAGAGGTAAGCTCCACCTCTTCACATAAGAAAATGTTCCAATAAAATTATTTGAAATGAGGCAGGCACATTTATTTCTAAAGGAAAAACTACTTAAAAAGTAATGACAATATCATTCTGGCTGTTCAGTGCCAGCTCATAAATGTCCCAGTTTTGTGTTCAGCCTCTCCCACAAACACTGTAGTAGTGAGGTTGCATTTACTGAGGATTCTTAAGAGCTGTATGACTGAAGTGAGGCTGGCCAGCTCTGAAACTCTGCTGCTGTATTGGTCAGAGCACAGCAACAAGTAGCAGTTTCAGACTGTTCTTTCCTTTAAAATTTGGATTGTAGGTATGCTACAGTGTTTCCCATCTGCTGCATTTAGATTTCTAGAAAGATTCACAGTCTAGCAACAGCCTTGGTCAGCACATGGATAAATAACCATGTGTCAGACCACCAAAGTGTTCATGAGTGGTTTCTTTCATTTGACACCATGATCTATTTTTCTTCAGAAAAGCACAGTGAGTAAAACATACCTCAGATTTATCAAGAAGAGGTTGAGATGAAATAATATCCTCATAAAGTCCTAAAACTCATAGGATCTGCAGTACAAGTTTTTAACTCTGCTAGATTACCTTAAAATATAAATAAACATACAGTAGTGACCATAAATTGTCATTCTATATTTAGTAGCTGCAGTCTCTTAAAAATAAGGAGAGGATTGCTCTACAAGAAGCAATTTTGCACTGAATTAACAACATCTTTAAGGAAAATGATGGAAAGTTGAATAGAGGTATAGTGAGGACTGCCATGCATTTCCTTTTGTTGTAGGGTATATTTGCTGTTGCTGCTAACTTACCTTTCTGCACTCCAGGAAGTGCAAAATCTAGGAATATTTAGAATTGTGGATTACAATGTTTTGTACTTTGTAAATCCCATAGTTGTATACAAATGTGTATTGATCCAGCCTAGGATCATGGAGAATTACAAGCTGCTATACTGTTCAGTATTAGAAATTCCAAAAATAGTACTACATGTTAAAAGCATTATAATTTGAACTGTTAATTTCAGTGACACTTCTTCCACCTACAGCAAATTCAAAATTAGTTCAGTTGATGGAAAAACTAGCTAGTTTGTGTTTAAAAAGTGAAATCTGCTTCTGAGCACTATGGTATTTTATTCTACTTGTGTTATCAACAAAACTGTCCAAGAGGTCAAACTTAGAGGCAGTCAGATTTTTCTATATTTATTCAGGCTATGCTGTCTACAGACTGTGAAGGCCTATGCTAATATAGCATCATGCAGATGTAAAAACAAAACAAAACAAAACAAAACAAAAAGTACAGTGTAATTCCTGAAGTACATGGCAGTTGTACTGATGAACCACATGTTTTCTCTCCCCATTAGGGCTGCAACAGTACTGCTTACATTCAGGATGCTTTCCAGTTACTGCTTCCAGTTCTGCAGATTTCCCATATCCAGACCAGTTGTTCGAAAGCCCAGGAGTTGGCAGCAAGCACAGACCCAAAGTCTTGAGCTGTGCCAGGAGAAGAGCTGATGCAAGAGATGTCTGGCCACTCGACTTCTTTGAAGACACTAAATGCGGTTTTGCACACACAGTACTGAACAATATTTTAAAACTCTTTCAGACTTTCAGACTTTAGAAGTAGTTGGTAAAGTGAGTAATTTCTTTTCCAGTACAGTTCGTGCTTTGCATTAATTTAAACAGAAGTTTATTGATATTAGCATTGACTTAAATACAGATTCTAAATGTTGACCCTTTCAGTTGTAAATGACGTGTGAAACAAATTGGAATGTAAAATTTCTTAAAACATTTCACTTCAAATTACCATTTATATCGTTTGTGTTATAACTGCAGTTTAAAAAGTATATTTCAGAAGCTGATTTCAGTATTTAATTTTCGCCAACATGAACAAATTATCATAGTGTTGACGTTGTTAAATATTATTTCCAGTAGCAAATAATATCATCATATTAATATGTACCACTAACATAAGACTTTGTATTGAAGAAGTTGCACAGCAGTAGGTAATAACTTTACTACATGAAAATTAGGGAGGTTATGCATAAAGAATTATACTGAAAAGAAATTTTCTGAGCCAGTTAAAGTTACGGGTATAGCTCTGTATTTGCTGACCCATAGGTTTATATTAATTTAGGTCTAATTCTTCATCTCAGTGGTTGAACAACACCGGAGACAAAAGAAATCTTTTTAATATGCAAGGGATAGAAAATTTCCCTTTTGTTTGGCAATCAAACACCTGCTAAACAACCTTCTCTCAGATGTGTTACCTTGGGCTTTACTGATACCTACAGTTCAGAAATAGAAGTTGTAGTAAGAAGTTAGGAAAGAATTGCTTTGGGTGTGAAAGTCATCTGTCAGAGCAATCACCTTCTTTTCTGAGGCAATAGTAAGGGCATAAACAAGCAATAGGAATCACATTTCATAACAACACTAGCAACCATGCTAATTTGTCCATATCTTTAGTTTAAAATCCTGAGCTTTGGACCTAAGAATTTGTTTAGGCTGATTTACCTCTTAGACAGGAAGAACCTTGCAATATTTTACATAGCCTGTTCTCTTGGATTTTTGTCATTTATTATGTTTCTTTCCATTATTTTGTACTATTTTCTCTTGGTATACTCATGAAGTGTATTTAAATGCTAATTTTTGCAGTTAATATTTTAATACATTTAAGCATAGTTCATACATCATAAGAATAATGTAGAGCATGAGACAGTTTCTGTGTCTGATAGAAAAGAGAAACCATGTATCTGCTTTGCACATGGTACTTTTTTGAGTCCAAATAAGAGGACAGAAAGGTCTTTTTGTGTTTTACACTATTTTGGTCCCTGTGCTGCTGTCACACTCACGGTGACTTTCCCATTTTTTATTATTTAGATATAAAATTTTCCCTATCCCTGAAATAAGGTTTATTATGCAAAATCTATTTTCTGGCACCCTGTAATTTAACAGACGTGAGCTATCTTTTGGGGTAAGTAGAAGATGTACAGTCTTCAAATTCATTTGTGCAGGCTGAATATAATATCAGAAGCCTCGGGGGAGAATGTTTGAAATCATTGAGGGGCATTCTTAACACAAAGATTGCCTGTCTGAGATACTCCTTACTAGAGGTTTCACTGTCTTGCTTGAATTATGCATTTATGAATAAAGTACCTTACCCTGAAGTAAAAGAAGCTATTAAAAGTAACATGGAGACTTAAAGTATTTACATCCATACAATGTAGGAAGGGAAACAGGGCAGGATATAAGCACAGGGAGACTCCCATATGATCTTAGATTCAATCATCTTGTCCTAGGAAAATTGAATATTGTATGTTTCAATCAATTTTAGGTAAATAATATTTCAGTGGAAAAGTACTGTATGGACATAGCCAGAATATTTTGTTTACACCGATTTGTATTATTCCACCAGTCAAATAAATCATTTGAGATACTGAACTGAGACAGTACACTAAAAGGGAGTGGTTTGAAGAATAATGTGATGAGAGTATATTCTCAGTGAAGCAATTTACTTTCTGATTTTTTGATTTATCTTTTGAATGATGAGTGTGATTTTACTGGGAGACTGACCAAAACAGATACTCCCCTAAACTTTTAATGAAGAGTGTTCTTTGTTTCATCACCACCCTTTTCCCAGTCAGTACACTGAGTGTGCCCTGGCACTTGGCAAACTACTAGGTTTTAAGTACTTGTGAAAATTACCTGTTTTCTTGAGCAGATGTGTTTTCCGTGGCAGTCCATTCACTTTTGAGCACACCCACCCTGTTATGCAGTGACAAAGGAGGCAGGCTTGTGCATTAAGTTCAAAAATTTTCAGGATGAAACTTAAAATACTGTCTGCATACCTACAGCCTTGCAGATGATCCACAGTTACAGGTCATCGCTGAAGAATGAACTGGAATTAGACTCTTAAAGAAGTAATTTACTGTATATTAACGATATTGACTTCTTTCTTTCTTGGGTTTGGGTTTTGGGTTTTTTTTGGTAAACAAACCAAAGGAAGCTGTAAGTTGTTTACTGCTTTCTGGGGTGTAGTCTATTCATGTGTAAACTTCTCTTCCCCATGAGTTCCTCCTACACTTCAGTTTCCAATGCTAGAGACAGCTGAACAAAAGAACTGTCTCTACCACTTTTTATCATGCTGCTTAAATCACCCACTGAACCTGTTAATATCTTCCTCCAAAATGTGCCTTGGTCATATAATACAAAATCACAGTTATTACCAGTTGGGATGCTTTTTAATGATGTGTGTCACCAGTAATGTCCAGTGTCACTCACCAGTCAGGATTCATAACAATTTCAAGGAGTCTGAAACACCACAGTATATTGAATGACAAATACAGTTTTCCCCCTTTTTTCTGATTCAGAGAAGTGTTTTTATCATACAAGCATTCACCCAGCTCATAGGATTATCTTTGAGACATTCCAGTCCTATTTCAAATGACAGCCCTGTCCTTTCTGTTAGTCTCAGAAGAATGCAGAGCGTGGACAAGGACTTTCCTGAGTTCTTCCGAAAACCATCTCAGAGCAAGGCTTAACGTGACGCCATCAGCCAGTCTGACCTACTTTGAAATTCTTAGAGTTGGACTGGAAAGCCCTCTGGCCTTCAAACACTTTATTCTGTCTCAGGTCAGCCTTTGTTGCTGAAGGTGCTTTTATTGTGCAACTTGTACATATTCCATGCTGTTTCCTACTTCAGCATTCATATTGATGATGCTGTGCAGTTTTAGAATTAAAAATTGAAAATAAAATGTCAAAAATTCAGCTGTATTAAAAAGATGGGAGATGGAAATTATTTTCAAAAGAAAAAAAAAAAGAATGTGCTCTCTGTAAATAAGAACAATTTTCAAGGTTGGATTCTCTAATCTCTAAAATCTCTAATTCTCTAAAAGCCTCTGTATAAATATTTTTTCAGCATTTCTCAGAACAAGTAAGAGATGATATCTGATTAGCTCAGCTGAACAGGAGTAATGCACTTCTGAAGTAAAATTAAAATCTGCATGAATTTAAAGGTCATCAGAGGTGGAACATTAAAAGAGGAAGCGCTCAAAGGAAAGAAGACAGGTAATTTGATCACTGTGGGTCTGCAGTGCTCATTCTCCCTCTATTGCCTACCCTGCAAAAGTCCCTGAGTTCACATTTGCCAAGAACTCCTTAGCAGTCTCCCCACTTTGATCTCCTCTTCACTGCCTCCCTTTACAGACTTTTGAGGACGTACCCAGAACACCAGGTAATTCAAGTAATTTTAAACACCTTAAGAAGTCTCTCAGCCCATTTAGTAGATTTGGGAAAATGCAGCCCTGCTCTTCTTGCACTTTGAGATCTCAGACTGTATCAGCAGCTTATCTGGTGCTGGCATTTAAGGTGGTCTCTGCCTTCCCTCCAGTTCCCATTGCTAGTTCAGCCCCATGTCCATTTTGCACATTTTCTGCTCCATCAGTTCCACCTTTCCCACCAGTTTTGTTCACACACACACCCCTCCTCCTCCTTCATGTCTCTTTCCCCTTGCTGGTTTCTGAGGCTCTTCCCTCCTGCCCATCATCTTGTGCTTGAGAGGCTGCACCAGGACATCCTTTCTCTCCTCACATTTCAGTTGTGACAAAGCCAGAGATGAAGACAAGGAGTTACAAGGATCTGGGAGGAGAGAAACCAAACCTCAGGAGAAAATGGCAAGACATTAAGCCAGTTGTTTTCAGTCCCTCCTTCAGTGTAAGGAGGTTGGACCAGCGACTGCCTGAAATCCTTTTCAACCAGAATTACTTCAGGATCACATTTTTTGTTACCATCCTTACCAATTTCCCCCCATTCTTCCATTATTTCCTGTAGTTTTGATCATAGAAGACAAGGTAAGCTTTACTCAGCAGACAAGAAAAGCCTGTAAGTGCCTTTTGGGTTTTTTTGTTTATGGTGTTCTTAAAGGTAACTTGGAAGATGGAACCTTCCAGGATGGTAAAACCAAACACTTTGAGAGCTGTGGGAGAACTGTGGATAATGAAATAGCAAATCATAGGAGAAAGAAAATTAAGTTGGGGTCGCAAGAAGCAGGGCTGCTCCTGTCAATATCTCTGGATTACTGAAGGGGAAAAGTGATAAATATCTGGAATCACTTGAAGCATTTAAACACCAACCAAAATGTCCTTAGCAACTCTGTAGTGAATTGAGACAAATATGTCTCTTACAGAGTAAGTTGCTCTCTATAATAAGAAGAAAAAACAACCAAGAAGCAAATTGTGAGAGGTTTACTTTATAGGCTGTATTAAAAACTCTGCTTCTGAAAATCTCATTAAAAACTCTGCTTCTGAGAAGCTTAGTTGTTACCACAGACAAACAATAAAAAGCCCCCAATCAAGAAAGTACTTTTTTCTTTTTTTTTTAATAAGATGGTAAAATAAAAAACAATATAAACAAATGTTTCAGACTTATCCAATGAAATACAAAAAAATCCATATGCCCTCAAATCATTCAGAAGGTAATGTTCACAATTATTCCTATTAAATCTGAAGTGCTAAGTGTAGACTAGAAAATGCAATTTTAGAAACCTTCAGGGAGGAAATGCTATATAAATGTAAGGAATGGAGGTAATGAAGTATTAACTGGATGCTAAATTGCTGCCTATCATGTTTGCAATGGGCAGTTTACAATCTGTTCATCCTGATGGATTTAACACAAGGGAGCCTGAAGTCCTGGCAATGTCTATCTCTGCCTAGTAATTGATGGCTGAGCTGTACCCACAAATCATGTGTTAGCACCAAAGCAGTTTGGGACCCTGCTCAGCCCACACAGCTCCACTGCACTCAGAGGAGCAGTAGTAAATGGAAAGTAAGGAAAAGTTCCAAGAGATAATAAGTTGGAATGCTAATGACCCAAGCTAGAACAAAAGATGGAAATGCAATTTCTCAAAAAGCACAAACCCATTTAAGGTCTTAATGAGTTATTAAAAACCTGTAATAACGATTTTGTGATTTGAAGCCAAATTAGTATTTTTCCACATTTTTTTCTTTATCCACTAAGATATTGCACAAATTATGATGATCTTCCTGGTTCAGTGCAAAAACTAAAATGCTTGCTGCAGAATTCTTTTCTTCTGTAATGCTTTGGCCACCCTTCTCAACAGCCAGAAACTTTTAGGCATTTTAGTCATCCAGAGCATTAAGTAGGTTGAAAATTGTGCTCATTCCATGAAAGTAGAGGATAATTCCTAGGTTTATACAGACTTCTTATCCTATGGAATATATAAAATAAATTTCTGCCCTGATAAAAAATGTAATTATCACAAGGATTATCTCACAGCCATATAACTAAGTATGAATCCTGAATGAACAGGAAATAGATGTGAAATCTGTACTCTGCTATCCAAGTTGTTTATCCAGCAAAACATGTTTGTCCATTTTTCCTATTTTCTTAATACCAAGTAATTATGATGGAAAAAATTCATAGTTGGCATTCCCATGAAAAGATGGATAACATAGCTCCCGAAGCTGGAAATAAGGAGACTTTCTTCTGTGGTGTGTCTTCTTTCATCCAGAAGTGCTGGTATTTCATAGGGTGATACCTGAAACTAAAGAAAATAGTATCAGAACAAGGAGGTTAATTAAGTCTTCTCTAATTTATCTCAAATGTCATAATTCTGACTTTCATAGTAATGAATTCTCCTCTTTATTACAAAAGAAAACAACATTGTAACTAAAAGGCAGACAAAATAGATGATGCACATCAAATTGGAGCAAAAGACTGAGGCTGATACCTGACAGCTGAGTAGTGGCTCAGGTACCTGCCCACCAGAGTGTGATACAGGAACTTGAGCAAGGCACACCAGCCCTTACCCACTTCCAGGGAAGCTGGCAATGGAAGGGTGGGCAGAGCCAGGAACGTTCACCACATCCACCCAGCTGAAGTGCTCTTCTGTGCCCAACTCTATTTCCCATTCTATACTGCTACATGGCAGGACAAATTTGGAAATAACGAAAGCATCTTTTTCCACATTCACAAGTGAAATGCTTCTCACTAACCATCAATGACACTTTTGAATTGGGACTGCAGCTCCCAGAGCTCACAGTTTCCAATCAAGCTTATCTTACTTTTTAGGGAACTGTACAATGCTGAGGGAGGGGAAGAGGGAAGTGGAGTGGAAGTAGAGAATTTCTGTACTTCTAACTTGCACACTGAGTGAAAAAGCAAATACAGCTTGTCACCCATTCTGGTAGCTCCCATAGCTGCAGGCCGGATTACAACATCTGTCTACATTTTCTTTTACATGATAGGAACTGGGTTCAGAAATGTTCCTTGGCTGTGAAATCGTACTGGAGGCAGCAGCTGCCTAAGTGAGCTAGAAAATGACAAGTGTAGGCAGGATACACTGCATCAAAAATTGATGCCAGCTAATGGAGCAGTGGGTTTAAACAGCAGTGGGTTTAAACAGCACAATGCCCCTTGTAGTCCAGTTCTGCCAGCAAGCAGGAGTGCTTCCCTTGGAAAGTCTTAGTGTCTCTTTTGGAGAGAAATACATCCTGGCATGCATTTAGTGCAGGATCCAGTAATTGTGCCAAGTACCCTGGAATGTGCTCAGCAATCTGATTCTGTGAGCTGTTCTGTGCTGAGAGGAGTTGTCATTTTAATGTACGGTTAAGACTGGAATCTCTTACAGAAGCAGAAACAAGAGGAATTACTTTCCATGATATTTAAAAAATAAATACATAATTGAGTGCATACAGTTCTGAAAACAATTTAAAGCTGCATGAGGGCATGAATCATAGAATCATAGTTATCAACAGGAATTATGGTGTAAAAAATAAAGTCTTACAAAAATGGCCAACCCACAAAACCAGTAGGCCAGTACTAGTAGGAACTTCTCCCCCCAGCACCTTCACTCCAAATTTTATAACTTTAATGACAGTACTATCACTTCAGAGCCCTGAAATTATGCTTTTCAGAAAAACTGTCAAAAGGATAATTGGAAGGATCCCAGCAATTTAAAATCACTCCTACTGTTCTTCACAAATACTTGCATGAAAGCAGCTTAACTGTAATCTTCCTCTCACTCCTGAGCTCACTCGTAACATGCCTTTGCTAGAATGTCTTAGGAGTTTCTCTGTTTTCTTTGCATAATTTCTATCTTCTGCTGTTTGTGTGGGTGCCTTGCTTGAACACAGATAAGAGAGATTCTTTTAAATATGAAAACATTTTTGTAAAGCCACAATCACATAAGGAAAACAGGCAAAGAATATTTTTAGTTGCACTTTCTGTTTGTGCTACTAAGTTCAGCAATGATGGCATTTAAAGACCTCTTCAGGAAGGCAGCAGCAGCATGAGCCAAAGCCCAGGTAAGACCCTAGGTATACCTGCACTAAAATTGCCTGGCAGTAGACTGGCATGTGCACAATCAAATTTCTAATTTCCTATGGGAGTGTTTCATTAGAAAACAAGGATGGTGATGATGATCTGAATGTTGCTGGATAAGAGTCAGCCTCTCATACACTTGTTGATCTCTTGTTCCAACCCTTGCACTCATAGGGGGTTCCATGCCTACATGCTTCTCAGACTGTAAGAGGGGAAAGGGATGCATCAAATTCTTCTATTTTACAATTTCTTTGACAGAGGTTTTCATCTTTTTAGCCATAGACCGTGTGTTGTCCCTGCCAGTTACGTGTCATCTACCTCATATTCCAGTTTTATAATCCATTTCACCTGAAGATAAAACTGTGCCTTAAATTCTATATTCACTGGATACCAACTTGTCGTCTTTAACTGTACAGATACACTGTCACTCAGAAGAAGTGAAGCTCCTTATGTGTTCAAGGATCTCAAAGCTCTTTACAAAGACAGATGGCCAAAGGCAGTGTACTAAAAATCATTGGCAGTTGCTGATGTGGAACTTTCATTAGCTTTTATGCAGCCTTTGACATGTCTACCAGTTTTATTAAAAGAATTAATGGGATGCAGGATACCAAGGTTATTTTATCTTGTCCTTGGGGCATTGATTGATGCAGTAAATAAAATGTTTGGATAATAGTGACCAGTTTGTGTGAATTTGATCTAGCATCAGCTCAGAGCATAACACTGGGCACTTTCAAGGAAAAAAAAAAAAAAAAAAGTCCACAGCAGTTGGCTTTAAGACACTGAGTTTTTCCTCTCTCTCTCTTTCTTGCTTGCTTGCTTTCTTGCTTTCTTTCTCTTTCCTCATAAAATGGCAGCACTTCATCCAAGAACTGTCAGGTCTCTGTCTGTCTCTGATTTCCCCAAATAGAACACTGTTCTGTCCTTAGTCATTCATGAAATCTATTAATGCCTGAGAGCCCCTTAATTTCAAAATTATAATAATTTGGAGGGAGGGGATTTACATTCTCCATTCCAAGGGAGGCTACTGCCTTCCTTAGCAGACACCTGTCTTTCCAAACCAAGACACTTGCCCACTTTAATTTCTTACTTCAGTTATTCTTTGCCCCCACTGTTTAGGGAATGGGCATTGAATCAAGCACTTTCAGAAGTGTTAGTCCTCATGGTTTCTCGAAGTGGATATACATCACACAGCATTTTACAGCAGCTAAAAATAATAGTTTATGCAAGTAATGTTCTTCCAGTTAAAAATACCCGTGTATGCAAGTAAAGCTTTGTTAAAAGCACTATGCAATCTTTGTGTTAGCTGAGGATAAACAGGTCTTTCTTAGCACCATGCAAATTAGTAAGGAGGTGTGATTAGGAGAGACCGAAAAGTCGTGTCTCCAGAGCCTTATTCTAGCATGCTCTTAGCTGAACAGCATTGCTTCTGAATGCAAATATATGCCCTGAATAAAATGTTCATGCTTCCAATCTAAATAAAATTAGGGTAATTAATGTCACGACCTTCTGACAGCACTATGGAAATACATTGACAGCTGTTGTATATTGTCCTGGTTCTGGCCAGGACAGAGTTAATATTTTGCAGGAGCTGTGAGGGGATGAGCCTGGAGCTGTGTGGGCATGGCTAGGAGATTATTCTGTACAACTTCAGGTCATTGCCAGGAGCAGGAATAAGGTACCCTTGCTTCCAAGGAGAAAGGTGTTCCTTCCAGTGGGGAGAAAATGTAGTGGGAAAGAGCCAGTCGGTATTGTCCCATGCTTTCCATGTAAATTGTTTCCTTGCCTATACCTTTTGTTATTTTCTTATCTCGTTGCTGTTTCCACTAAATTGCCCATATCTCGAGCCATGATCTTTGCCTTTTGTGCTTCCAGTTGGAGGGGAGGGGAATTGGGCTGCATCGTGGTCTGGAAAATGCCATTCCTAAACCACGACGTATGTAAAGCGTGTTTCAACACTTGAAGGACATGGCTTATTCATTTTTTTTTCCCAGGACAGTTGCTAATATGGTAGTTTAATGAAAGATGGCAGAAACAGAGGATTCTTACTTTTGGTGTTCAAATGAGGTTGTAATAGTTACTGTGAAAATACACAAAGACATTAAGTGATCTATGCTGAAAACATTCACCTTTGTCAAAGACACAAGAGCCGAAGTTGGCACATTTATTATTAGCTAAATTAGCTATCAGTGCAATAGTGAATAGCAAAGCATTTGGGTGCATTTCTGTGTATCTATATAAATATATAGATACACCACAAAATTGGATCTAAGTATATTGGTAAACATGGCAACACACGTACAGTCATAGGTTTATCAATATATTTACATTTTATAATCAATAGTATTGTCTTAAATCTAAAGACTTGAAAAATACATTTATAGAAAGAAATGTCTTTTCTTGACATAAAAGTCAAAACAGCAGAAAATTGCAATGTGTAATTGATTGATCATTGATATCTCTCTCAATTTGTTAGTAAGAGCAATACTTTACTGTTGCAGACTGGAGCAACAAGCAAAGAATAGGCAAATAGGTCTCTCCTGACCATTCCTGTGGCTAAAAACAATGTTTTTCAGCCTTTCATCTTTCAATGTGTTGTGTTAAATGCAACTGCTGAGGCCATCAGCGGGTTCTCCAGCTCATTAGCTGTAATGATCGTGATCAGAGTGATCCTTGCTTTTACATTTCCTCCTCCTCACAACTGCTGTTACACCTACCACAGCTGCTGCGTAGGTGTTCTCTTGACAGAGAAATCAAACGCTCTGTGCTGTGGTTAATGATTTCTCTGAGTGCAGCTCCAGCTGGCTGAAGACGAGGAAAAGTATAACTCATCTTGCCTGTCTGATTCAGGGCAGGCATCGAGGTAACTCTTACCAACCAGACAGAAGCCAGGTTTGAGGCAGGGAAGAGCAGTATCCCCAGTGGAGGTATCTCAGGTTTCTAGCTCTGCCTAGAACCTTTCCTTATTTGAGGCTCTTGTACCAGTGTTCTGGAATGCACACGCTTCAGGGGAGCAGCCGTCAGTGATACAAAGATGAGGAGTTTGATCAAGAAGCTCCCTGGTACATACTTCTCATCTCCACCCCACCTCCTCCTTCAGAGAAAACCCCACACTTTATCAAGCTGATGTAGTCTAGAACTGTCTTTGGCAATTCTGGGAATTTGATTATTTTTGCATTTTTCCTGCTCAGTACTTGCAACACAGCTTCTCCCGCTTGAGTGAACGAGTCTTTTGCAGCATTCCAGAGACTTCACAGAGACAAACCCAGCACTCATGCGAAAAGCAAATCACCATTTCCGTCCCCCGCCACAGTTACCACCCGCCTCAGTTACCACCAGCAAGCTTTCCTGGAACTGAGGCACCCACAGACAAAACCAGTAATGACCTGCATCTGACCTCATCAGATAAGAAGGGGGGTTTTTGCAGGAAGTAAAGCAAAACTTAAGCAGAAAATGCTTTTTATTTTTTCACAGAGTATTTAGCTCTGAGACATTATTTCTTTAAGAAATGTATTCAAAACAAAACATGATGAAAGGCAAAATCTAGATCCAAGTTTCTGCAGCCACGTCATTTAATAATATTTCCACACAATGTCATGTAATATTACAACTTAAAATGTATTCAGCATTATTCCCATATATCACATCTGGACTTCACCACACTGCCAGCTGTCCCTCTCACAGGAAGACTATCTGGAAAAGCAAGCCTACTTCTGTACAGCACTGAACAAGGCTTTTGGGCTTTCTCAAGATATCTATTCTTTTTCTTTCAGTCATTCACACAGAGATTAAGGAAGGGGAATAATTGATCCCAAAGTGTCCTGAATCTCACATATTGTCTCACAGAGCAACCAAAAATCTGAAAAGCTGTTCCATCTCTTCATTCTATCCTTTAGTTCCTAACAGTTAAGGTAATAAATGCAAAAGGTCACCCCAACAGTTAACTTCCACCTCTAGCAACACAAAAGTTAGATTTGTATGAGAATGAGCAATGATATTTTCCCCTTGCTTCTAAAAGATGAATTTTAGGTGAATGCAACATCCTGGAAGAAGAATTAACAGAATTTACAAAGCATGGTAATGATCAGCTGTAATACTGTATAAGTCAAGGCACTGAATACAGGTGAGCACCTGCTTAGCAGCACATCCTATTTCAACCCTAGAAATGTCTTATTTTTAAACCAAGAGTAAAAAAAACCCAACAATTAAGTTGGGCAGGTACCTGGCAGACATGGATAGAGGAAGATACAGGTTTGTCTGAGAGACAGTTGATAGATATCAGAAAAATAAATAGTGTAGTACTGAAGTGTCTGGGAGTAATCCCTGCAGAAGAGGAAGAAGCTGCCCTACAGAAAGGCTAACTGGCTAACCTGCTCAGTCAGAAACTGACTACAAATGGCAAACAGGTGAACTCAGATGATCTGAGAACTGCTCTCAGTTATGTCACAGAGTTCCCAAATCATACTATCTCTTTGTGTCTCCTGATAGCCTCATTTTAAAATAGTAATAATAACAACTTCTCACCTATGTAAGTCTTCACAAGATCTATGGATGACAATCACTTAAACAGTATTTTTAATAACTATAATATACTATCCTATAACCCAGCTAGTCTCATTCAAACACTACAAAATTATCTAGCTTAGTTATTAATTTACTATGGAATTACCTCATCTTCTGTCAGCAAAGCTTTTCAAAATTTTTTCTTTAGCTCTGTTCTCAATGTATAATTTCATCTTCATGGTTCCACATGAAGCACAAAAATCAAACTACTCTTCGGTACATAATTTTTTTTAACACAATAAAAAGATAGCATGACATGATATTGAGTTTCCAATAAAACTCTATCCATTTTAAATAAAAATATAAAAGAAGGACCTCCTTAATCATTTAACCTAAAAAATTCACCATACACAATAATATCATGCATGCAAGTAGTCATCACTTAGTCTATGCACTTGAAATATGAGTCTGTATTACTTATTCAAGTAGCAGCTGTTCTTTTTCTAGACATTACAAGTATTTTCAGGAAGACATATCTCTTACTGCACATTTCTATGAAGATTTGTTTCCTTACATCTGGAGTTCCTGAAACAATTACTGCAGCACAGTGGCTGCAGAAAGCTAGGACTTCAAGATTAGTTCTAGTTCTGAACAGAAACCAGCTTCTTGTCATTAATTCTGCCTGGTGCAAGAACAACAGAGTGATCAATTTCTCTTGCTTGAGGAATTTCATAAAGAAGCTATTTATTTCAAATATGGAATTTTCTTCAGAGATCATTTGCAAATTGCTTTTTTCCTCTGCCCTTGTCAGAAACAAATGTCAGCACAATGCTGAAGTCTAGGACACAATATTTTTCAGAGACACACTGGGTTTAATAGGCTAACACATATGATTATAGATCACTTTTGGTAGCAGAAGTAAAACTGATTCTCTTTTCATGCCACCTAGCTCTCACAAAACACATTATCCAGTTTTTCATCTCATATACTTGTCTAGAAAAAGTAATAATTTATTTTGTGCAGATATCCACTCTATTAATTCTAAATACATGAGACAAACCAGAATAATCAGGGTTGTAAGATGCTTACTTACCTTCTACAGCTGATCCACATGATAATGCTCTTGTTCAGGAATTGCAGGCAGTATCTTTGTGGTCTGTGCAGGATGTGGAATCTGTTGTTTGCTGGTTTTCACTATAGAAAGTTAAAATATTTTTTTATCCATATTATTAACAGTAAATATATCTGCAGAGTGTTGGAGTTGCATATGCAAGTTTGAAAATAATTGAGACTTATTTGAACACAAGACAGAGATGGACAGTACTGAAAGTACTAACCATGTTTTGTATTTAACTTCCTCTTAACAGTAGGAGGACTACAATGTGCTGATTTTAAGTCTCCCTGGGAAGCACCTTGAAGGTGGGCAAATAAATTTGTGTGAAATAAATTTGTGAATAAATTGTAGTGAAAGTCCTAAAGCATGAAAATTTGAGGTTATGTAAGAGTCCCCCCAAAATAAAAACCCCTACATTTGGCCAGTTAAACAGAAACAATGGAAATTTAGGGACCTTCTTGACTCATTTTCCCATAAGGGCAGCACAGATTGCCACAGGCAGACGTGGTGTGGCCTCAGTTCACATGTTATACACACAGGGAGAGCTACTGGATATCACCCAGTTGTCACCAAAGATGACAGCATACCCCTCAGAAGCAGGAAGGGGTGAGGTGATGCCTTTAGCACACAGATCCTGATACAGTATCTCAGTGGAATACAGATAAGGAAATGCAGATGTAGCATTGTCAGGCAAATGCACACTGAGTTGTTTATCCAATGCCTTTTTCAAAGAACTGCTGTAGAACACAAATAATATTTTGACTCTAGGTCCATCTTGTCCCTGACTATCCATTACTTCTGTAATGAACCCCTACAAATGAGTTTCTACTGAGTTGACAGCAAGAGGATAAACTGTGCCACTTATATCTAGCTATGTTTACTCTCCACTGACTACGTCATTTGGGCTTCTCTCTTCACAAATGCAATTAAAAAATAGAGTTTGGATCTTGGCACTTAAGCAGCTGAATACGAAAAACAAAATCAAAATGAAATTGGAGTAGCTTAAAAAAAATAACAGTGAATCTTGTTTCACCCTCAGGATGAATCTGGATAGAATGAGAATATAGGCTACTGTCGCCTTCAGTACCTGTGTGTAACAGTGTTCTACATCCATGCACACTGAGTAGACAAAAGGTCCTTTGTGCAGCAGTGCTCTATGGAAAGCATACAGGGGCTATAAAAAGTTCCCTAAAGTTACTTGTGTCCTATAGATTTTATCCTTCTTATATGAAAAAAAAAAGTTTTAAAAGCTCCAAAGTGGTAATAAGGCTTCACAATTTTCTTGGATATGTTGCATTTCAGAAACATTTAAGTCTGTGTTAAATATTGAATACTATGAGAAGCTTGGCTTTTGCCAGCATTATTAATGTAAGTTGCAGAGAGAAAGATAATTATTCAGCTTTGTCAGGAACTGAGAGGGACCAAAAAATAGGTGATGTTTCAGTTAGCCAAGATTAAACAAATTTCACACATCTTATGCCACATTCAAAATAGAATAAAAATAAACAAGGAATGTAATTCTTTTTCTAGGAAAAGAAAGTCTAAATGGGAATTTATAGTGAAAAGATTCTAGTAATATAAATTCCCACTTAAGTATAACCCATCTAATTATATTAATGAATCTTCCAGACCCTACTAAGCAGATTCAGCTTAGCTATTAAATGCCCTGATTTATGCAATCTCATTTCTCTACAACTTCTTTTTTTTTCTTTCTTTCTTCTTTTTTTTTTTTTCAATAATATAGCATACAGTTCACGCACACTGGCCTGCTCCCAACAAGTAATTTTGTGCCATGTGCCCAGGATTATCTTTTTTTTAGGATACAGCTACATGAGAATAACTACACTTAGTTACTAGTAATGGAAGAGGTTTAGGGAAAAGGGGCTAAGGAAGAGGAATAACAGCAGGGTAAGTATAACTTTCTTCCCTTTATCTGCATCGGAGACTGATTTAAGCAGTAAGCCGCAAACCACAATTCAGCAGTTTTTATCTGAGTTCTTTTAAAACTCTGTGGGGAATACATTCTAGTCCTTCTAATTGCCATTATTAGTTTATTAAGCCCTTCAAAAACCTCTTCTACTGCTTCTTCAATTTAAGAAAGCCCTTCAAAGAAATTCTTGCAATAAAATTCTCTTATGTGGGAATGTCACTAAGATTCTCTGTAGTAAATGCAAAGCAAGGAAGTGGCTTCAATGGGTTGTTTCCCACATGTTATTACTATCAAGTTCTATTTGATGAAAATGCTCTGTGTCTGGAAATATAGCTCAGCCACTTAAAGAATACTTACTTCTTGCACTAAAAAAAGTACCCTCTCTTCTTTCCCTTGTCTTGTGGATGCATTTAAGGGCAACTCTTTTTTGTCAGTTCATACCATTTAAGAGACAGGCATTACACATAAATGCAATGGCAGGACCAGCTCCTAAGTCTAGAAAATGTGCTTTGTACCACCCACGGTCTAGTGCATTCTTTTTTAGCTTAACACCCCAGACAATGTTTAGTCAACATTTATGACCAGGATGTTATAAAGCTCCCCTCTCCTCCCTACATGTGCTTAATCCTTTGCAGTACTGTGAATTTGGAAGGTTGCGAATTTAATCCTTCCCTAAAGAACATGCTATACATTTTCCCCATTTTCCTCTGGTCACTGGACTTAATGACAATGATTCATGGTTATAAAGCCACTAACAGTTCCACAAAACTAATATCCATGCTGTAAATTACCTTTTTGTAGGACCACAGTAACATAAAGCCAGTAATTTACTGTGCTTCCTAAGAATTCACTCCCATTCTCAAAGTATAGGCTTCCCTCTTTTTCTTCCCTTATAATTTCTTAACTTCAAATAACCTTTTAGTAGTATCTATACATCTTTTCATCTGTATGATCTACTGTCACATCCTCTCAAGTACTCAGTACGGTGTTTCCAGGGTGATTGTGTTTTCTTCAGTGGATCTCCATTTTTTTTTTCAAGATTGCAACCTATTCTCTAATTATAATGAAAATATTGTAAAGGGCTATCAACAAAGTCATCTGTAGCTATTTATAATCCATTATCATGGCAGCAAATCCTAAACTTAGAAACTGTAGAAAGAATAAACTCTTCATATTGATTTGATTCCACTTTAAATTATATTGGTATGAACTGTGAAATTGATTGGACTGACTGAAATTATGGTGTGTGAAACCAAGGAATTTTATATTAAAATAAACCCCATTATAGCAGTTCATGCAACTAAGCATCTCTCTGGGTTATATGGATCGATTGTAGTGGGAGGCACTTTAAAGAGAGAATGACAGACCAATAAGGGATTCCTATTCTCTTCAGTATAATCTAATAAAACCAGATTTGAATTTCCATAAGACCGCAATATCAAAAATGCCTTGGATATACAACATTAAAAATGCCATCCTGAACATGTGATGAAACAGGTATGATATTAGTGAAGCTACACAAGACAATAGATGTCAGAAAAGTAACTCCTTTCCTGCAGAATGAAAATAACAAGCTCATAAATATATCTCAGAGGTGGCCAGTGCTTTGAGAGCAAGAAGCATAAATTGTACTCACAGGAGAGTTCAGACAGACAAAAAGCTATTCACTCTTTTCTAGGTAAAATTATAATGTCATGAAATACTGAGTTGTAGACATAAATTATTGAGTCTTCTCTTACTCCCGAAGAACTAACAAGACAAAAAGCAAAGTACTTAAGCCTAGCCAAATCTAAAACCATTTTTTTCATTTGCTGGCTTTGTATTTTTCTTGTTTTTAAGGGAGGTTAGTTTCCCAGTCAGAGCTATTATTCTATGTGTTCATGTTAATCTTTTTAAAGATATAGCTCCCTTCACAAAACCAAAATCCTTGAAATTTATAAAAACATTTCACTGTCTGAGCAATGTCAGTAACACTCACAGCAACAACTGGCAATTGGCACTCACACAGGTATTTGTTGCCAAATTCAGTTTTCTAGAATCCAAACTTTGAGTTTAGCTATGTCATTTAGTTTGTGTGCTAAAAATACTACACTCTCCAAAGACCACAATTTTTTACCTATCTGAAACTCAAACATTGCATTTTGTGGGAATTTGACCCTAGAAATAGGCTATGAAGTGCCAGCAAAGCCATTTTTTGAGTCCTGCTACAGTAATTCATTCCACGCTTTGGTACCAAATTTTATCAAGAGTCACAAACACATAGAGCATACATACATATGTGTACATCTGTGTATATTTTTCATACATACACAAGCCACTCAGCTGCCAAACCTTAAAACTGGCACACAACATGAGTAAAAATTTAAAAATTTCAAAGTCATTAATGAAACACATTGGGAAGACTGGGAGAAGCTTTCCCACATGATATATATATGTCTTATAGTTTTGTTGTAAGATTTACTTCTTTATAATAAAAGTGTTTTCTTAACATAAACCAGATCAAATTTCTGTAGGACCAAGGTAACTCTGAAACAAATCCAAAGCATCTCTTGACAGGAAAGTCTTAAAAGATCTTTCTTGACTTTCTCATGCGTCAAGATTTGTTAAATTTTGTTTTACTTTTATATTGCTTACCAGGAAGAGGATGAATTTTAGTAGCAGATACAGTTCTTCTTGCATGCCTGGAACCCTTTCTTCTTAAAACAGTAGAAACTGATGTTGCTACTCTGTGTCTATAATCTGCTTTAAACAAAATGTGTTAGCATCAGCCCCGATTAGAAGGAAAGCTTGTAAACCCCTTATTATTAAACTCTTGAACACCTTGGAAAGTGTTCAAAAAATCAGGAAGGTGTTGGAATAAGGTGATGAGGAAAACCAAGGGCCAGATAATTTGTGGTTTTCTGAATGAAATTTTCTAGAAATTTCCTTCAAGTTTGTCCCTTTCAAATCTTTACTTTCCTTTTTCTAGACTGCATACCTTGAACAAATTTTGGAAGGATATCAAGAAAAGTACATGTTTCAATACAGGTTTGGACTCCCACTGCTGACAGTGGAGTAGCAAGGGTGGAGTGTGCTGGCATCATAGGAAGCCGACAGATTCCTTGCTGGTGTGGGGTGTTCATCTTGGAAAGCACGGTCTGAGAGCAAGCTCCACACCCCTGACAGAGCTAGAGCTAGACTGGGCACCTCTGGCTGGTCTTCAGCACCCAGTTCATAAACTCTCAGTCTTTCCACCCTTCTGCTGCTCTCTAAATGCTGTGCTCTCAGTGGATTTATTGCAGACAGTTGTGCAGCTGTCATGGTTAGCCCTGTTCAGCAGTGACTGCCGTCCAGGGCTCAGCCAGCTTCTGGTGACAGGCTTGCTCCAATTATATGTAACAGAATTTATTTTTACTGTTTTCCTTTGAGAACACTAGGAAATTCATTAAGTTAAAATTATTTAGGTCATGAATTTTTTTAATGAATAGCCAGTGGAGGTCTAAAATGCTGAAGCCCCAAGCATACACTGTAACAGTTAATGTCAAAGAAAGTTCTGAAAGTGTGAGACAAGAGCGGAAGGGAAAAGGCAAAACAATTAATTTCTAGTTTAGGGCCTTTGTCATGGATTGATTGTAACCTCCACCAAGTTTATTTGGATATTTTATGCGCTCATGAAAATAACTTGATGATTCAGACAGTCTCAGAGTCTACCTAGCAGAATATCTTGCAAGGTCTCAAGAGGAAATGAGTAATTCCACATTTCTTAACAGCTTTCAGTGGTGCTCAGAAATGAAGAGAAAAACGACTAACTGAATTATGGCTGGAAAAATTCATAACAGCTCTTTTAGGAACATAGTTATGTTCTGCTTTATTCTTTGAACACCACTGAAAAAAATTAGTATATAGACTTGCAATGAAAAGTGGCATCTTTATATATATACATAAAACTTAAGTTTTATTTTTTATGTGCTTGTCTTTTTATCAGTAACATATTGATGTTGGTTATAATGTTATATATTATAAATTTAACTCATAAACCCACTTTTCCTCAATTAGCAGAAAATGTATCTTTGAAGCTAGTAAGCAGTTAGAAGCCTCAAAGGGGCATCTTTTCCTCCCTGTTTGTGTTCATGATGATTCTGAAAACTTGACTTTACTAAAAAAAGTTATACCTTTAAGAATAGAGGTACTAAATCATTAATCATCACTACTTACAATTCTACATTAAGAATAGAATGTTATGACTCAAAGCATAGAAAATCAGAGACATGACATTTATAAGTAGTTTTCAAATTACAAATAAAAGTCCTTTAAATTAGAGCACTTAATAGCCCACTTATAAAGTCCTAATTTACACTTTGTGGGGCTTTATATACATGAAATAGGTCTCAGAAACTGATTCTAGCAATGAGTAAAATATAATGTATTTTAAGCAACATAATCTGGTAAGGAGTTCCTTTCATTGGGGCGGGGAGGGTACAAACTTGACACCTCAAACAATTATTTTGCTTATTCATTAAAAATATATGCATTTTTTACATTATGCAAAAAAAGCACAGAAACATTTTGTGTGTGGGCACTATTCTTTCTTCTGTTCACTTATGATTAAAGCTAGACTTCTACTGCTCCTTCATTACAAAACTACCTGTGCATATAGTAAGGATGGTCAGGGGAATGGATATGGCTTACTGTTTGTTTTGCTACCCCTGTGACCAGAGTCTCCTTTCAGCACCTCTGAACTGCAGGGGGAATGGACACTTGCCTGGGAATAGCAACTAAATGCTGGTTGTGTGAAGGTTTTCTGCATGCTCAGGGCTGATGGAAGCAGAACATCTCTGGAAAAGCATCTCTGTGAAAAGCACCTAGGAGTTATTCCCTCTGGTAACAGCTTAAGTAATACCCTTTTCACAGTGATGAAACGCAATGTGCTCCTGGTACCACCTTCCTCTGACTTGGCCAGAGAAACAAGGACCAGCAGCTGACCAGTGGTCAATTTTCTGTACTGTTTTTGTGCAGAGGACTTTATCTTGATTGCTCAAAGGTCTCAAGCTCAGGGTACTCCTACAATTTTATTCTCGTTTCATTCATTGTATATTGCTAGAGAAAATACTGTAAATCTGATTTCAGCTTGTATCCCAAGTGAAGAGCCTGTCTTGGCTGAAGTAATGTTGTAGAAACAATTGTTTCAGTCTCTGAACTAATGGCAAGTTCTCTCATAGCAAAGTTAATGTTATCTGGGTTTAATTCAGCTCTGGGTTTAAGAAGGCACTCCTTGGTTGCCCTGCATGGGATTACACCACCACTGAATTTGAATAGCCAGTTTTTAGGACAGACAGATGAGTGTGTATCTCCTCAAATCTATCCTGTAGTTTTTCCTGACTGTCACCTAAATAAATCATCTTCAGTAGGGAAAGGGTATTTCAATTCATTTATACTGGTCATTGGCATTTCTGCTTAAAAACTTCCACAAAGTTTAAAAGCAAATGTTTCATCTACTGAAATCAGTGTGAAACCAGAAGTTCCTGCCACTAAGCCACCAATCATCTATCAAAACCCCCACATTTAATTTGCCATCAACAAGCTTGGATTTGCATCCACAATTTTTGCATCCAAAGAGGTGAGAGGTGATACTATCAATCATCTGAGTACTCCAGTCAGTCTCTAGGAAGGTTTTAACATTTGACAATCAAAATATCAGTATCTGAGCTACAGTAATAATCAACAATTTTGTTATTATAAATTAATATATTTTTACTTGCACAGAAATTTAAATTCACGCAGATTAACTTTTCGTTACTTACAGTTCTGTTTATTTCCTTGGACTATTTTGTAGATGACAATTGAAACAGTAAATAAAAAAACTACTGAAATCATAGTGAGCCAAGTGATCTTCGTCATACACATCGGATCTGTCCATAAAATATACAAGAGAAAAAATTAAGCAGCAAATCACTGGCAGCAGAGAAAAGCAGAACATTCCATCTTGGTAGGTTTTTGGATTGTGTTTATCCCCACAAATTAAGGGAAAAGAAAAATAAGGAAAAAAAAAGAGAGAGAGATTATGCCTTTTTCTTTCATCCTTCTCTGGTTTTTGATGTTAGGTTTCCTGTCTAGAATTTAGCTTAATTTTTGCCTGTATTTTTATATCTATATCTATATATCTCCCCACAGCTGAAATAGATACAAATGACTAATTGAATGAAAACTTTTCAACTCAGCTAATGAAAATGCTTCAAAGATCAACATTTATATTTAAGGTAGAACAAGGGTAATACATGTCTGGACAGAACGTGGAAGGATTTGGTCCACTGTCCAACATTGGCCTGTACGGGCATTCTTAATCTCCTGGTCCATCTTCATATATGAGAGAAGGCAAGATTCTACATATAGAAATTTTCTTATAAAAAAGTGAGGATATGCCACCAACAGGAGCCCTTTGGAGAGTCCTTTAACTAAAGTTGCCATGAAGAAGAATCACATGAGACTGGGTGCAGGAGGTAGGCTGCTCTTTCAGACAACAGCTGCTGCAGAAATGCACCCACATTCCACAGGGATTTAGTTCAGTAACTAGTACCAGTCAGGACTATATACGACAAAGGAACGATGTGAAGAACTTTTCCCTCTGGTTGTTTGAATGGCCTTTCAAACTTCTTTGGCAGCTGTATGTTGATAGATACCTTAGCACTGTCGAATAACTTTTAAAAAACAACTATGTTACTATGACTCATAAAAAACCAAATTACACGCTGTAGCCAAACCACTGTTTCCCTGACTTAGAACAGTGTAATTAGTCTTGCTCCAACTTCCCTTGTACCTTCTCCATCAAGAACTCGTGAAGCAAATGCCAATGACCCCATGGCTCATTACTCCTTATTTAGAACTAAAATATCTTTTATACAGTAATCTAGTCTCCTTTTAAACGGAGCACTCTACCCCATCTTGTAGTGGCTTGTAATGACCTGATTATCAGCCTTGCTTAGTAAAAGCCCTGAGCATCGCTTTACCTGTTTTGAAGTAAAGAGAAAAAAAGGACGTATTGTTAATTTTCATTGCTAATATGAGATTACTACTACCCAGGTAAATCAGTATTAGCAAAGGGTGGTTAGCTCATAGTATTGACTCAAGTTAGCAGGTCAAGTGACAAATTATACTCTTCTTATGGCTAGACACACTTATTAAAAAAACCCCAAACAAACAAAAAATCAAAACAATCTTAAACTGTCCCTTCTTCTCTAGGATTTTCCCTGGAATTATTTAACATACATTAATCCAACTCTAAAAAACATTGTTTCCGGCAAAGGTACGGCATAAAATACATTTGCCATGCAAAACCAAATGAATGCAATAATTCAGCAATTTCCAAATGACAAGTGTTGCATATAGACAGAATGGAAGCCCTGACCATGGTCAGGCAACCAGACAAAAAAATCTTGCAGCACAAAGAGAAATATAAAAAGCTGAAGGCTGTCCTCTGGGAAAACTAAGGTTAGTTCAGCTGAAGATCTATCTTTTAAGCATACTACAGTGAGGCTCTATAGTAGGCTATCGGAGTACGACATTAGAATGGTCAAACCTATCTCCTGGTTCTTTTCCCACTACGGTTAACAGAGATTTTTAAATTTACCTCCAAGACAGCAAGGTTATGCCATTATTAGGAAAGAGAAAAATATATTTCCAGGTTTTGTCACATGCAATGTGTGAGTCTGTTGCTGCTAAGCAAAAAAAAAATGTACAGATCTTTACTTTGCTGTATTTCTTCTAGGAAAAAAGGGCACAGCTAAACCTGCTTTAAATCAGTTTAAAAATCATCAGTTGTCTACTATGTATTGTCTTTTAATAAGGGATGTTCAAAATGTCAGAATTTTATTCTCTTCTTGTGAAATATTTAAATATTTTCAAATGGTTGCTGGAAGCAGAGAACTACCCACTTGAGATTTTTTGCAAAATTATATTGTTTCTAGTTTGGTTTCCATTATGACTGTCCTTTGTAACTTACATTCCATATAAGACTTCAGTTGCAGTGAAATATTTATACAGTCATTTTGGTCTTCCGTCATTGCCAAGAGACAAGAATGATTCAGTTGTTTGTTGGCTGCATTTCGTCCTCCGACTATAGAATTGTTGATGTAGATTTCCATCAGGTAGTTTGTATTACGCTCCACTTCTTTCTTGGAAATCGTAGTGAAATTAAAATATTTATAGAAATACGTAATGTTTTCTGTTTTCACTTCAAGAGCGCCTTTTGCTTTTGGAAATAAAAATTAAAACAAAACTGTTATACAAGTGGGAGACCAAGAGACAGCTCTCAAAAAGAACAGTGAATTCTCCATCTCATTTGCAAAACCATAAAAGTTTCTACGTCACTGACTATGAAAAAGATGGATAAATGTATACTGTGCAAAGTTATTCTGAACAGATCTGAAGAGTATTGATTATCTATACATTTTCCCCTCTTTTGCTTTACTATCACCTTTTTGTTGTTGTTGTTGTTTTTGTTGTCAGTTGTCAAAGGCAACAGGCAAAAATCAGGCTATCAGAAGGATAGAACCCAGGCAGAAGCCATATGATGATAGAGATTTGAAGTGTGCACATTGTCTATCAGTTGCAGGAGGCCCTTGCTTCGCTTCAAAACACAAAAGCTGTGAAACTTGTGCTATGTTTACAAGAAACAGGTGAGACATTGTCAAAAGCGTTACTTGTACAGATATAACTGAGAACAGAGATTGTCCATATATAAGTTTTTATTTTTCATACTTGTTAAGACAGCTATTTTGTAATAAAGCAAATATGCGGCTGGAAAATAACTGAATTTCTTATATTCAGGACTTGGCCTATTGCCCCTGTTGCTGACAATGTTAGAAAGAGGTATCCTCTCCCCCAAAGATTTCCAGATATTTGCAAGTGCATATGGCACAGAAAGAATGCGCTGCTACTGCTCTGACAAGATGTGGGTGTTGCTACTAATGCCTTTAGTTTTATGTTTCTCAGATTCTGTGCTGCCCAGAGCCCCTCTCTGTGTGTTCTGAACCTCATATTAAGTGTTAGTAAGTTCTCTTCACAGAGCAGGTAGACAAAACAAATCCTTTTCCTGCTGAAGACCAAGGACAACGAGTACAAGTTTCCGGCCCAAAAACATAAATAACGGTGCACTGAAGAGACAAACAAGAAGGATGAGACCTCACAACCTGAAGCCGTAATTGGACAATTAAACCCCAATATGCAAATGGACCAAAACTTAGTGTGAGACCCTGTGACTGGTAATCCACTTTTGTGACCATTTTAAGTCCATCTTGGGTGTAGCCCTGGCCAGGGTCTTGTACTGGCCAAGATGTATCCTTAAAGGCCTTTTAATAAATAACTACTTTATTCTCTAGCTCTCTCCAGTCTATGTTCCAGGTCAGCCATCCCATAGGCATCATTAGCTCTCCTCTGTATTGCTGTGCCATTCTTCAGTCAGTGCTGCTTTCTATAAAACATATAAGGCCATTTCTGATACTACGCAGTTGTGGATAATGTAGACTACAAACACAAAAATGTTCATTTCTTACAGAGTTGCCATCGGAATAGTTACCTACTGAATTAGTTCTTCAGATACTTGCTCACAACCTATCTTCATAATGCCAGCAATCTACATGTAGAGCTCCCCAATGCCATTGAGCTTGAAAATTTGCCAGAAAGTACAACTCCTTAGAAATAAGTTAAGTACTTTAGAAAGTACTTGCTACAAACAAGTTCCACTGACAACCAGGAATGAATGCCACTGAGAATCTGGCACAAAATATTCATTTTCTAGACATGCAAAGCAAAGCTCAAGCCCCCATTGTTCATAGACTTGTGAAGACCATGGAGACCCAGGATCATACAATTTTCTTCTAAGTACCAAATAAAAACTTGTTTTTATTTTGTAATTACCTACTTCAAAATTAAGTATTTCCCTTATCCTACTTACCTTTTTTAGCTATTGACCCTGATCCTTGATGATCAACATTCACATCCCTCTTGGATTCACACTCTCTCTGTTTAGGGTGGGATTGTTGTTCCCTCCAGGACAACTGGCAAATACATGGAATATTTTGGAAATTGGAATTATTTACAATGACCTTCAGCAAAATAGTCTGGTTTTGTCTTCTTTGTTGCACTGATGTTTTGTAAGAATTGTTAAAAGTACAAAGTGGAAAAGTGGTGTTACTTGATGAACAGGTATCCATGCATGACACCATTACAGTGTTAGCTGTAAAAGAAAGAGTGCTTTATTAGCCAGACAGTCATATAGGACACATGGATTTGTGCATAGAAGCATCATGTAGTGGATATTCCAACCATCTTATGATGAAATGCATTTTTTTGTTTTCTTGAGGGTTATGACAGGATGTTGAATGCATCATATGTAAGGGAAAGCAAGCACAGAATCTTCGCACAACCCAGATGATGAATTTTATTTACTGAATTGTATTAAAACTCTTGTAATAGTAACTGGAATTTGTGATGGTATCTAGTCACATCCCTGTTTCAAAGCTGCTCCAATTTGACTGTTTTTCAAAAGAAGAGAAAACTTGTTTGGAGAGGGAACTCAGGAACAGTGTAGTTGCAACATTCCAATGCAATTATGTTGCAAAGTAGCTATAAACAAAATGAAAGCTTTCTTTCCAAATGACATTGAAAATACACAGAAATGCTCCTGAATCCTCCAGCCATACCCTTCACATTCTCTTATATTCAGTCAACAAACATGAATTTTAATTATGACCTTTGGGTTTGGTATTCGTAGTCAAATTTCAGTATCAAAGTAGTATAGCTAGAGTACATTAATGCAGTTCTGGCAAGCAGCAAAAAACACACAGTTATAAATGAGTGTGATTTGTCTTCCACATTACAGTAGAGCTTTATCATGCAAAATTTTACATGTGTTAACTTAGAACTACTTTTTCAGCATACAAAAATCAAGAATAAAAAAAATTGTGTGACCCCAACATGAAATATATATCTATGAATAACCATTTCCCAGAACTGATGCAGCACTAGCCTATAGCTTTAGAGCTATGTTTCCAATTCTAGTAGTACCCTTGCATCTCTATAGAGGGAAAATTTTGTATGTAACTCCCATTATGAGCAACTGGAGCAATATGATCATAAATCCTTATGCATAGAGAGCAAAACATAGCCTTTAGTTCCTCCAGTGCTCAGCTGCACTTTGACAGCTTCAACAGGCCACCTGTGCTCACAGTGCAGGAGGCCAACCTCAGAAATGGTTCAGTAAGAAATTTCAGACAGGATACAGAAATAAAATCCAAACTCCAATAACAAAGTCAATTATCTTCTCTTTACTAACACAACATCAGAGAGTCATCCTTATAAAACATAACAAATTGAAATGCAAAACACACAGGTAAGAAAAAATTAATTTTGATATAAAAAGGAAAAATATCAGACAAAATTTAGGGCTTGATCTTTCCCTGAGGCAAGACAAAGGGTTTTCCTTGAAGTACTTACAGTCTGACCCACACAACAGGTCATGGAGAAGGCTTCTGAGATCAAATTCTTCCACCTAAAAGAGGGATTTTGTGTAGAACTTGTCTGTGGAGATGAGCCAGGAGCAAAAATTGAATGCCTACTCTGCTCTCATGACAAGTCATGGCATCTGGGCAACCAGTCTAAAACCAGTGCTACAGCTTTCAATGGCAATTAATCATAATTCCCTAACATACCCTTTTCACCAAGAACTCTGTACATGGACTTGGGAATCTGCTGACTGGACTGTGACAGACATCTATGTTCAGCACTGCAAAGTCCATTTTGAACTTCACAAATGGCTAAACAGATTCCAGAGCTGCCTGTGAGCCACGTTGTAGGTGTGTAAAAGGCATGTTATCTGAGTGGAAAAAGTGTGAATGTTGTTGAGTTAGGAAGAGTGCTTACCAACCTCTTGGAAGGTCTCTACTGAGAAAGGTAATCAAATGACAAACTAGCATAAACAAGCTGCTTTTTTTCCATGTCACAGGATTGTGGTCTTTCCAAGGAAGGATATAGATTGTTGAACACTTGAAGGAAGGCCACAACAACACTACACTTTCCCAATGGATTACATGGCAGACAAAGAGCCATACCATACTCATTGCTCCTTGCTGCAGGACTGGGAAGCCCCTCCCAAATGTAAACATCACTCTAGAAATGTGGAAAGGGTTTTGTGAAATCTGAACACAAGCAGCCTGAATAGTAAAAAAGGATTGCTGAGATGAAACTGTGCAAAGTAACTCTAGAAAACTGTTTTATATTCAAAGACTTGCAACCACATGCTTAATGTTAAGAAGTTCTGCGATTATTAAATTCTTCTATAAAACCTCTATTTACAGGGTGGTTTTCCATATAAAATCCAAACCCTTTAAAATGAAATTATTCACGGGGAAGATCAAAATTTGTAAAAAACTTGTTTCCCATTAAGAAAATCACAAATATTTCACTTTGCATGGGCTTGACTCTTTTTCACTTGATCTGCAGTATTCTCTTTTAAGTCAGAGCAGCAGTGTATGCAGTTGCATTTTTTATCACTTCTTTGTGGAGGCTGTAGTCACCACAAAACATTGTCGAGATGCAAGACCTACAGTACAAGCTGGGGAATATCCAACTGATAGATTAAAGGAGATACACGCCATCAAGTAGCAGGACCCAAGGGATAGGACTGGAATTGAAAACATCAGACCCCAAAAGGATAACCTCCTACTCTAAATCAGTGTAATTTAAAGGCTCAATGACTCGTAACCAAACAAGTGGGCTGCTTTACAAATAGAAAGGAAACATTTCATTTCTGGTAATGCTGAACTGTATTCTTTAGAAAAAAATTTTAAAGGCTTTTTTAACAAATTGATTCCCCCCTAAATTTTTGTTCAATAAGAAATTTCCATTTTTATTCCCTCTCCAGAATGAATGTAAATGCTGGAACTTCCCCTGGCATAAGACATCCAGGAATTAGGAGCTTTCTGACATTCACTTAGGAACTCACAGAGGAAGAGCCAGTGATTATATTTCACATCTCAAAGATTTCCAACAACTCTGTCTGCTGAATTCTCATGGTGTAACCAGCAATTTTAATCATTTACATAAAATTCTGTACATTTTAGGTTTGTCAAAAAAATCTGAAATAAAACTGGTTTTCAACAGAAGGTTTTTGATGAACCAGAAACCCAAAATCCTAGGAGATTTTGAATAAATTGTTCAACATATTTACTTTCTAATGTAATTCAGACATCATTACACAGTCTGTTATATGGTAATTTAGTTTTTTATACATCCCAAATGCAGCAATAATTCTAATTTTCCAAATATAAATCTGTGCTGCTCCAGCTATAATTCTGTTCTGCACATATATTTCACAATCTTATTTTAGACATGTTGTGATTAAGACAGAATTGAAGTGATCACACTGTTGTAGCCTAAAGCATGGCCAATAAGAGCAATCTAGAAAAATTATCATGGAAAAATGTAATTATTCTTTGATGTTTGACACTATGGTTAATGTTTCCTTCTGGTAATAGTCCTGTAATTGTTTATTTGCATAATCTGTCCTGCAAATACTTTGTTTGCTTCTGCATGGAGGTAAAACATTAATTATTCCAACAGCTAAAACTGAATTATAAATGTTATGATATTCAAAACTCATGACAGCTTACCAAGTTTGTTCATTTATAAATTATAAAAATCAATACATTATATTCCAGTTGCTGATATGTTCATTCTTTATTGTTAATGAAAAAAAAAGTAAGTAAGTAATCTAATCGGTATATTTTAACACTATTTTTTTTCAGAAAATTATATGCTTGATAAAGATATTATGATATGAAGCCTGAGAATACACTCTTTGTCAAAGGGATGTTTTTTATTATAATACTTATTTATTCAAAAGCTTTCTTAGGAATGGATGTGACAAAACTATTTTAAAATTAATTTACTCATGGACTTTTAAAAAAACAATGCGCGAGTAACTTGCACACATGCATGATCTGCATTTACCCTAAATCCAGAAGAAAAAAAATTTAAAGGATCAGCCTTTAGGATCACAAAGAAGCATTTCACATTTATGCTACAAGATTTGCTTTACTCAGTTACATCTATTCTGCTCTACTTTTTGTCAGGTTACTACTGCATATCTCCTTCACAGACAGCATCTCATTATCAGATAGTAATTATACAAAGTTTTAAGTATAAAAACTCCTAAAAACTTTTTTTTTAAGACATGAGTATCTGCTATAAAAGACCATAAGCACTTTAGCTACTTTCTTCATGATTAAGGCAGTAAAAATACAGTTGCATGGAAATAGTTATCAAAAGATTTGCAGTGTATGTAAATGAATTACAAACTCGTTTCAAATTGCCACATATAATTAACTCTGCTTGTTAAAAATCTAACAAAAAGAGCCTGTATCCTTTGCAAATTCCACATGTGTGCAGCATCCTAACCATTACTTTTAGGAAAGGACATGCCACCTTTTCAATTGCATACTTCAGAATAAATGAAAGGTTATTTTAAAAGCTGATCACTCACCTTCATGGACTTTGAAAAATTCAGGTAAACACAAAATAAACACGATAATTATTCCTAGTGCTAATCTGAAGACTACTGGTTTTCTCAAAAGTAAGCACATGTCACTGAAACACTCCCATCTAGCATAGTGATGTTAACTTCCTTCCTGGTTTAGCTTTTAACTTAGCACAGCCATTATGCAAAATAACATCTATTCATTTCCTTTTCTTATAAAGACTTTCTTTTTTACTTCTCACAACATTAACTTACAGAAAGCCACAGTCTGTTCTTACATGGGCATAGAAAAGGCTGATTCATTCAAATATGCTCAAGATAAAATTAATGTACCACAATGACAAATTAAAAAAAATAAAAAAAGGCAAATATTTTATATGTTTGTGGTAGTTTTGCTTTAAGAACCCCTTAATAACCACTTTCATATACCTGCTAAACACTAAATCAATTATCTTCATGAAGGAATTTTGTTCTCATTTGGCCAAGAAATTTTTTAAAAATGAGTCAGACGCTCATTATAAAAATGAGTCAGAACGACATCAGTCAGTTAGAGGGATTTTATTGTTTTATTTATATACATTTGCATGGGGCTAGGTGGAAGACAATGTTACGTAATAGAGAATCTTTCAGACTTTAATAGACTATTGATTTGATCATTAGAATCTAAAGTTTTTGATCTGGCCATCAGTGATACATTAAGTACAATGAACTGAGGATGAGTTGTTCATGTCATTCTTAAATGATGACAGATGTGTTGCCAATCTGTCAAGTGTCTTCAGTTTGCATTTGACTATTCTTTACACCACAAGAAGGCTGGATAGAGCCATTGCTATTTCTATACACCATAGTCACAATTTTTCCGCTAAACTTTCCAGTTAAAAGTGAAGTATTTAATTTTGAGAACCACCATGATATTCTATAAATTTTTATTATAGATGAGACTGCAAAGAACATTTCTGAAATGTTCTGAATAAAAGTACTCTGAATAATGCATATGTAAAAACAAACAACTTGACTCAAATATAGAATAATACAGTATAAAGGAGTTCATTAATTCAGAAAGCTGCCTTCTGAAGTATTTTTCCCACAAGCCATTAAATATTGAGTACTACCCAAATGAAGTAATACTGTTGAAATTAAAATAAGAAATGCCCTACAAACTTGAAACGCTCTTCTTGTCATCTAGTTATCTCAGAAAATGAGTAAGGCAAGTAGAAGCAAATACAGTATTCATTCTATAGAAAGAGCCTTAATGAAGCTGTAGTGAATATAAATTTATTAATATGATATTTTAAACGTAGCACATTCATGAAATGAAAGCAATGAAATCAAAGCAAAATGAACACTGATTTTTTGACAGTATGG
>JANPWX010000067.1:4781420-4831260 GCA_024734555.1 Trochalopteron elliotii | reverse complement strand
GAAAAGATTAGAGCAGCGACTGAGTGCCAACTCAGTGCTACATGGGGAGCGGCGTTATTACGCGGGGAGCAAGAAGTATAACTGTTGAACATCAAAGAGCTGCTGATTATATACATTACTGGATTATGTTTTTCCTTAAAGCGTTTTTGTGGCTTATGGTTTTGAGCTCGGACTGGTCGAGCTTCGTGAGCAGCGGGGCAGCCCATCTGAAGCCCAGCCGCCCGAGGCTCGTGGTCGGCTGGTTGGGCAGTATGTCAGAACAGTAAAAAGGGAAGGCTTGGCTTTGTTCCTTTCTTTTACTTAGAAGCTGATTATGAAATTACATGAGCTGAACTCCAAATACGTCTCCAAATACAACTCCAAATTCATCTCTTGAAGAAAAAAATATTGCTCAGGTCTTCTACGAGCATGAATAGGAATAAAAATTTGAACTCACGGTAATGTTGGTGTAGCTTTTTTATCTAGACAAACTCTAGGTACTGGATGGGTGGATCCTTTTTAAAGACAGATCATACAGTGTATTTTCATGAGCAATTCATCAGTTTTGTCAGAAATCATCTGATCATTTCTCATAAAGGTCTTTTTGCCTAGGAATTTCCAGGGGCATATGTGGATTAATGTAAAAAAAAATAAAAAAAAGGCAGCACCCTGTTCCTGAACTTCGTAAGTGCATTCCTGATAGGTCAGATTGTATTCCTATTTTATGTTTTTCCTGTTTTCCCCTTGCTGAACAATGCTGAAGAGCATAAAGCAGAATAAAACCAAAATCATAATAAATAATAACCCTAATCTGAGTCAAATAGTGTTTTCTTCTGCTGTGTGTCAGCTTCGTTGAACCATCCATCCCTCAGTCATGTCCTCTGCATGGGCAAGTCTGCTACCAAAGGCATCATGTTTACACCATGGCAGTAGACTAACGTGTTTCACAGAAATGCAATAACTGCAAATTTAAAATAGAAAAGAATTTGAGTGAAGGTGAAGAAAATCTTCAGTTAGACCATTATGGTTAAACAATACTTGAAAGCTGTTGCTAACAATGACAATTCTTATTGGTGGAGTTGTTCCAGCTCTCTGGACTTTTGTATCACCTGTGCTTTTAAAAAGATTATTGTTTGCTTATTTTTATGTCTTGAGGTTTTATCAATATAATTCAGTGTTTCATTATATGATGAAAAAAGATTACCTGATCAGACATAACATGACCCAATAATGAAAGTTTCTACAGCTCTTAAGAAATTATAGTATGATTTTATATTTCTCTTACAAAATTCCTACAGTTTCCTCTTTCCATAGCAATTAAATTGTTTTTCTTTAGAGCAGTCTTGCTAAGTAGAAAAGTGTAGAAGTTGCAAACCTGACTATCCACTGCTTGCTTTTTGTCATAAGAACAGAATCTTTCATTCAAAGTTACCAGCAAGGCAATGCTGACCATAGACACATGTATTATTTGGCTGCGTGGCCTTAACAGTTATATGGGAGAGATGAGATTATGTACTCCAGATGCACGAATGAGGTGGTATTACCCTTCAGAGACCTGCAAAGTCTAGTAAGAAGCTAGTAAGAAAGATCAGACCGTGAGAGGTTACATATTAGGTATCACATGCCTGCAGGTATCATGTAAGGCTACTTTCTTTCATTTCCGAGTGCATGTAGTAATTTGTTTGGTGCCAAGCCAGGCCAAAAGGAGACATACTGTTTCAGCAGACTAGATTTTTTGAGTAGAGTCTAACTTTGGTAAGAAAATTTTTAGTGGCCTGTAAATGGGTGAGGTTTGAGAACCACTCTAACAGTAAGTGTGAATTTTAGAACTGCTCCATTTGGGGAAGCATGTTTAGTGGTGGTACGCTACCACCAATGCAGTCAGTGTTATTCTTTGGCACCAGTGTTCAGCTTAAATGGTTCATGTGGCAGCAGTTCTTCACTGCTTTTCCCTTCAGCGAAGAGAATCGAAGATAGGGGTGACAGTGGACTAAGGTTAGTTTGGTTTTTTGGGTTTTTTGGTTTTTTTTCCGTAGGTGCTGTCTTTGTAAACCAGTGTTTCTTGAGAATTTACATATTCACATTTCATATTAATTTCTCCTCTTTTTTATGAGTCGTTGTTGATGGGTATGTAACCTGAAGTTGTGGAAGGAACTAGTGTGACAGTGATGCACTGACACACTCTTAGCATCTTCCTATCAGTAAGTGTAAATCACAAACAAATTGAAAGAAGTTCTATCTGAACAGAGTAGAGAATCTGCTTCTGAGCTGATTCCTTTTTTTTTTTCTCTCCTCCAGTGGGAATTTTTCTGCCTCTAGATTTTTCTCTGCTACCTCATTTTTTTTGGAAAGAGAAAGACAAATGGAACTAGATGATTCTTTGAACAACTAGAGATGATTCTGGTGTTATAGGTAAGTATTGTATTTCCTCAGTTCTAACAGTAAGTTATGCTGCAAGGAATATTGTTTTAGCCCAGAAGGGTACATAGTCTTCCTTACACCTGAAATTTCATCTTTTTTTTTGTCTTATGTAACACATCTTGTAAGGGCTTCTTTCTGGCAAGTGTGCATAAGCAGCAATGACTTTGCTCTTCTGTGGTCTTGACGTGCTAGTGTTTGGACCATTTTTATGTGATTTCTACACTTGTGGTCTTTATCAAAGTATGCTTTATAGAAGACTGTCAGCATTACTGTAAAGTTCAATTTTGATCTTTTCAAAATGCATGAGAAGCCCTTGAATCTTTTAATCATTATAAGAAAAACAGGAAAATTGATACTGAGTCTGTTAGAGAATATACTGCTTTATAGAAATTCTTATGAATAAAAAGAATTTATTTATAATTCTTAGGAAGAAACCAAATGCACAGTCAAATCTCATCACTCCAATAATACTGACTGGGTTTTGCTTTATTTCATTTTTCTAGCAGGAAAATAGTAAGACTGTTCCAAATGAAAGTAATTTTCAAAGGGAGACATTTGCACAAAGGAAAAGGATAAAAGAATGTTGAAAACATGAATACATCCAAGAATCTAGCTTTATCTGAACTCTCTGTAAAGTAAAATACTGCTGGAGAATAAGTGCTAAGGGTGACAAAAGCAATCCAATTAATTTAGAAATACTAGGTTTTACTAAAGTGAAAAAATCTGCTTTCTCAACTGTGAGATCTCTCTGCTTTGGGAATATTGATAAATTCCTTTAGAATTTACTCATGTGATACAAATGCAGAAGAGAGATGGTCTTTCCCCCTGTTGAAATCAGTCACATTTCCCTCAATCAATTCATATCCTTGTTGGTATCTTCCACCACAGATGATATCAACACTTTTGTAAGCTTTAAAAATTATTAGAACTGCTAAGGTTCCTCAGAAATTGCTTTCTGAACAGGCTTTGTGTTTTCATTACTTTGCAGTAATTCAAAATGTGGTAGCTCCACCTACCAAAATAGCCAACCTCCTCCAGGCTGTCAGCATTTGTGCAGACTTGACTTGCACCCTTTCTACAGTGGTCATGAAAGTTGAAAGGGATTTGAAACAAATGCCAAAGTGTACTACAAAGAGAAGGAACTGAAAAGGTTGATCACTATGGGATATATCTTTATTCCCATCTTACTGCAAGGTAGAATGACTAATAATTGAGCAGGGCTGCTGATCTTTAATTATGTCTCATGGACTTCGCTGGCATTTTTCCAGAGGACAAATTTCTTTAAAGTTGATTATTGATTTCAGTCTGTTCAGAGGAATGCTTTGCCAATTAATTACCTCTTCTGGCAGTTCTAAGTGCAACTGATGTTAAAATCCTGATGTCTTCCACAACAACAGGATATACTTCAAAGAAAAGTTTTTGAGTGGTAGCTTGGATTATTCCAAGAGCATCCACCAGATTTTCAAAGTAAGTGGAAGACTGTTCACAAAATTGTACAGGATGCTTTTGTAAAACAATGAAATTTAAGGTAGAGTGAGTATTGGTTTAATTTCTTTGAAAATGCATGTGGATAGGCTTGTCTTACTGCCTTAGCTGATGCTTTTGTCAAATAGCAAATTACATTGTACTGACTCCCTTGAAAAGAACTTAATAAAGGACAATGATGATATGGTCTGTCTAGAATAGATATGAGTTGATTTGGGTGGAAGTAGTATCATTCATTACAAGTAAAAAAGTTCATGCTATTACTGTTGCCTCGATCTCAGAACCAACAGAACTTGTCAAAATGAGGCTGAAGTATAGCCTTAAAACAGATTAAATATTCACAGCACCTGGCTGTATCATATGATACATATTCATGGTGTAGAGTAAGACAAGACTCAAATCCATAGAGGTTTACTAACCTGAAGTGTAAAGAATACAAATAGTCATATGGCTGAATTAGCCAATTAGTTAAAAGTTTACAAGTAGTATGTATGTGGTGAAGAGATGTAGAAGTTCATAGGAAGATGAGATTTTTATCAGTGGTTTTGATGGTTGGATTGTTTGCAAGCAAGTTGCTACTTGTTAGCAGAGTAGATGTTTTATGTTGACTTTTACGTGAATAAGATATTAGCCTGACAGTTGCTGTGAAGCATTATATGTTGGTTATTCATTAGATCCCTGTGCATTTGTCTGGTAGAGAGACAAAATGTATTCTAATATTCTAAAAATACTTTTGAATATTAAATGATCACTTCATCCTTGCCAAAGATGAAACCAAAGTTTAAATCTTGCTCTTCTACATGCAGTATGGGAAATTATATTTTTGAATGTAAATGTAATCACAAGCTTTTGCATTCAAACTGTAATGAGAGCATCAAGGAGGTAAGGCATTTCATAATGTTATCATAGCTTTATATGGCTTGGCAAGATCTTCACCAAGCACCGTAGCATTTTAAACTTGGAAGTATTTTTCAAGGAAATGAAAGTAATTAACTAGAATTTGTCTGTGAGTTTATAAACATGTGGGCAGATCAAGTGATAAGTAATAGAACTTCACTTTGTACCTCCTCTCGCTTCCTGATAGTTTTTGTAATTAACAAATACAAACTTAAATTGCACCTTTACATAAGAAATTTTCTGATGGTTCAACTCAAGAACAATTGTACCTAAACCAGATTAAGTGATAGTTTTCAGTGAATATTCAAACGTCATTGTTGTTTGAAAATTTATAAGCTGAATGAATGAGAAATAATTTTTACAAATACTAAAAGCTACATAAAGAATTGTTAGAACTTTGAACTAAGGAAGAAGAGTGATGGACAAATGATTGCAGATCATCTAAATCTGAGGAGATCTATATGCAGTAGTACAACACAGTTTTGTATTTCTCTTAAGAAATGGCTAGAGTTGATATGAGAGAATGGAAAAAAACATATGCTAAACAGATAATTAATGTTTTTTATCAACTATGCTTTCTCCTTCTGATAGTTTAGCAATCTGGATTCAAGATTTTTCTCTTTTTTGAGCATATTACTTCAGTAATGGACCTCATGCCCCTGGTAGTGCCAACAGTTCTTCCTGGCACTTTATTTATGTTGCTGGTGTCTAGTTCTTGCTCCCTGTGCAGAACAGGAAACATTTAGGGGTTCCTTTAAAACCAGGGGTAAGGCAACTAAGATGGGATCAGTATGCTGTTTAGGATAGCTGAACAGTTAGCTCTGCAAGTAATTCAGTGATTGAAAGCTTTAATAAGTGGTCAGATTTCTGCCATTGTTGCCTCTATCCTTAAGCTCATTTCAGTTTTATGCAACCATGGAAGGGTAAGAGCTCTGAGCTGTGTTTGAACAATCAGTCAGCTTTTGTGTTGATTTCTATTCTACTTTGTTTTTAAATCCTGGGCTTAGGCAATATGTAGCCACCCAGGCTAAGGCAGTTGTGCATACTCAGAAGCAAAAGGTAGGCAGCTTGTGAGTCTGTAAGTTCCCCAGGCAAGTTTGGTTTATATCTTGTGGTTTAGTCAGTTCTTCTCTAATAACATTTCTGTCATTTCTTGCCAATTTCAGTCCAACTCTGACAGAACGGAGCCCTTGTTGCATTTAAATTCCTGAAGGGTTTTGAAAATACAGGCAGGTAGGAAAGGCCAAATAAGTAATACTATTTGACTTGCCAGCTGATGAGCCTGCCTATTCTTGGTCTGAGTATGACGAAGAATTTGCTTGTCCTGCCTGTTCTGGTACTTGGTAGGGAGGGATGTGTACATGTGGGATAAGGGAGGCTACGTGAGGTGAAACATGCTGAAGAACTGTAGTTATTGTCAGAAGAGTTTTTAAAATAAATCATAGTGGGGAATCTGAGATTACTTTCACATGAAATTGTGGAGACAAAATAAAGAACCTAAGAAACCAGTTTTCTGATTCTGGTTAGGAATACATGGTGACTTGATGCATTGCTTAATCTGACATTTAATAGTATCCAAGTATAGAATTAAAAAATCTTTTTCCTTATGTGCCTCAGGTACATAGTATTTTAAGCCAAATTGATGCAGGCAGTAGACTAGTTTTGTTTTAGAGTGAAGAGGATAGTTAAATGCACTGCGATTTGTTCTGGGGTTTTTTCCTGGTTATACATCCTTGAGCCAAATCACTAGTAAAATCAATGGAAGCCTTTAGTTAACATCTCCAATTTAATCATCTTGTTTTTACAACTTGGTGAAGCTTATTGTAACAAGAAAAATTTATCATCACATTACAATGCTTGTAATAAAAACATGTCATACAAGGCATTGTGTTCTTTCCTCAAGTGGAGTCACCGAGAGCAAGTTGCCCAGACAGCTTTTGAATATCTCTAAGGATGTAGACTCCACAACCTTTCTAGACAACCTGTAGTCAGTCATCCTCACTGGACACCCCTGCAAGAGCCTTTGCTCCATTTTCTTTGAACCTTCCTTTCAGATACTTAGGCACATTGATGAAACCCCCCTGAGTCTTCTCTAGGCTAAACAGTCCCAACCCTCTTAGACTTTCATCAGACAGAAGAGCTCCAGGCCATTCATCATTTTAATGGACTTTTTTGCACTCCCTCTTCAGTATGATAATATCTCATACTGCAGAGTAGAGGGGCAGGATCACTACCTTCACTTGCTGGCAGCACTCCTAATGCAGGCCAGGGGGCCATTAGCCTTCTTTGCTGCAAGGGCACACTACTGGTCCATGTGCAGCTTGGTGACCAGCAGGGCCTTTCCTGCAAGTTGCTTTCCTGCTATGTACCCCACAGCTTGGGGTTGTTCCCTCCCAGGTGCAGGATTTTACACTTCCCTTTGTTGAACTTCATCAAGTTCTGAAGGCTGATATTGCTAGTAAAGACTGAGGGCATTCATTAGCTCAGCCTTTCCCATATCCCATGTCACCAGGGCCCTGCCCCGTTCAGCAGCAGGCCCATGTACAGGAGACACTCCCTAGGCATCCTTTGTTACCTGTGTACCTACACAAGTCCTTCATGTTACCTATGATACCTCTTCTGAGATTCAACTCCAGGTGGGCAAATGGTGGTAGAAATCTTTATATTATTATATATATTTATATTATATTATATATATAGAAAGGATTTCTATGAGAAGTTCTGTTTGACATCTGCAATGTTATACACAATTGGGTTCTAAAAATGTTGTAAGTCCAACACTGATTCTTAAAATAGAAGTTGTTTTTCATATTTATGAGACATTATGATTCTCATAAACATTAATCTTAATACTTACAAATTTTGATATGATTCTTATAAAGCATTCTGCCTTTTAGTGTCATGATTGTTGGTTTTGTACTTTGATGTGTGTTGCCTTTCTGTGAACCCTGTTTTTCTGCAACACTACTTTCAAGTTGCAGTGATAATTGGACACAAGGAATTTCAGATGAGATCGCACCACTTGTTTTATAAATATGTAATAAGATATGATATCCTCATATATTGTCTCTTATGCAACTTAAAGTTTCAGTTGGGGCGTGGGCTTAACTGAAGCTGATAATTAAACAGAAGTCCTTGGGAGAGAAATAAGTCTCTTGAGGTGTTTTTTGGTGTTAAATGATTAATTTAGGATGCTCAAGTCAGTGTCTTGAGATGCTTTGCTTCAGTAGCTGTGGCATTGCATGGCTTGACATTTAAATACAGTGTAAACTTTTCACCCACAGACCTCTATGTATTTCTCTTATAAGTTTGTGTAGTCTGGCATGGAGTACTATGTTGCATTACCTAATCACTTGCAAATCTGCTTCTTCACTGTTTTTATAATGCGTCATAACCTGGTGGATTTTTATATGGTGTCTAATGTAGAACTGTGAATACTGGTAATTTTTTTACCAAATAAACATCCACTCTGCTGTTGATAATGTTGGTAGTGTTATCCTTTACCCAGTTTTCTGTGAGTTTTTGAGTCAATCTGAATACTTCATGCTGAAATAACACTGCTGCTGTCTTGGAAAAATATTAAAATATTGTCTTTAGTTTGCCCAGCAGATCTGCCTCCAAAAGGAAACTATCTCCTTGTTATTTTGTTTTGATTTGCCTCACTCTTTCAATCTGTCCTTTATGGTCTTTTGTAACTTTATTAGGCAATACCTTCCTAAACTGGTTCTAGAGAATGGCTTTACTTTCAGCCGGACATCTTTAAATGTCTGCAGAACAGTGTTTTTGTCACCACTCTTTCTTAACAGTGACATTTCTAAAGGACATGATTTGTGCTGGACTATTACTGTCTCTAGATTGATGACTACCTTGTTTCCACTAGAATTGGTGCTACCAGTGTTCCTGGAGTGGATGAACTGGGAATCTTTTGCTTGCCTTCACTTTGTGTGTTGCTACGTGACCCTTTTAGTACAGAGAACTGGTTCTCTGTTTTGAGAGACTGGCCCTTCACAGTGTTGTCCATTTTGTATTACAAGTAAGTTTTAACTTAAAACCAGCATCTGACTTGATGGATTGGAGTGCTCATTTTTTGAGAATGAATAAGCTTACTGGGCTGTTTACTTAGGAATAGCTCTTCCCTATGGCTTTACTTGTAGATGGTGCAGTCCCTGATGATTCTTCAGCATTAATTGAATAAAGTAATATTATTGTTTTAATCTTAAAGAAATACTAGTGTCTTGAATCACAACTTCTTTTGTATGTGAACCAGTATGATATTTGAGCTTGGATCTAACAGTGTAGTCTTGTATTACACGTGGAAATCTCTTGTTCTCCACCCCACTCTTAGCTGAATAAAATAAACTGCAAACCTGTTGTTTTGTATAGGACTTTTCATGCTGTTGTTGAACTGACTGCTCCCTCATGTTTCAAAGGAAATGTACAATGCAAAGTGGCAGAAAGTTGTGATGAAGTACCAGTAATTTGACTACAGCTCATTTCTGCCAGTCAGAACAATGAATTTAAGTACATAAAGTCAGTAGCTGTAGGATGGTTTCCTCTCTTTCTCCTGAATGAGGTGTACCATAGGTGCTGATGTAAGGCACTTTTCACATAACTGTAAATCAGAAGTGTTTGCATTTATATAAAACCTTGGGATAGGAAGTGATTATTGTTTTATAGAATCATGAACATTAATATAGCAATCTTCCTGACTTCTTTGTTGAGCTATTTCTGTAACTTTGGGTCTGGAACACAGGAATAAGGAAGAAAAAAAAAAAAGTAAATATTTAACACTTCTTCTAACATAAGTGTAGTTATAAGCAGAGTTGCAGTTTGAAGTTCGTCTGTAGTGGTTTTCTTTGAGCAGTTATTTTAATGCCTCAAATGAATAACTTAAAGTTTGGAAATTCCAATTTAAAAAGTGTCAAAGTTTGAATTCCTTTTAAAGCTGTAAATATGTATTTGATTAATTGATGAACATCTTATGGTCAGCGAACCTTTCTTATTGTTTTCAAATACACATCTAGGATCGCTAAACACTGACAGTATTACTTTTTCACATCTTAATGAGTCTACAGCTTATCTTTTTATATTTAATGCTTTTGTTAAGCAGTATTTTTTCAGAAAACAACTCGTGTAGTCACAACGAAGACTTTATGTAATTATTTTGACATTTACATTCTTAATTGGCACTTAAAAGGATCATTAATATCTTCTCAGGACTAACTGAGCTTTTATGACCCCTTTTAAAATTCATTTGACACACTAAATACCTTGAAAATATTGTATCTGAATTGCCTTGAAGTTGAGTGGTAAAAGGTTTTGGAGCCAAATCATAGTAGTGACAGAAAAAATGTTACCATGAAAAGTAGTGTTGAAATTTAGATCTTTAAAAGTGCCTCAAAAAAGTATTCCCTATACCTATTTGTTTATTTGAAAATTTGATTGATTTCCTTTGGCAAGAAAAAAATCACAATCAACAAAAGCACTATGCTTATTATTTAAATAATAAAATTTCCATATTTCCTAGTGATATACTCTAAATATGAAGTGCACCTTCCCTCAAAATATAAAGTATCTTAAAACTAACATAGTTTAAATTTATCTAGTTTATGCTGGATTGCAATCTACCTTTAACTCTTTTATGAATAAATGTATATCATATCAGAAAATATCAGTGTAGTGAATTTTTTGGTTAGTAAAAAAAAATGGGGTTTATCTCTGTGCAGATAAATTGTCTGAAGATTTTGAAAAGGACAATTTCTAAAGCTGTCAGGCTGTGTTCTTGGTGTTACCTATTTACACAGATTTAACATACAGCATTTATTTAGATGTTTCTTTTTGTTCACAAGCCAGAACCTGGGAAACTGTCCCCCACTGCCAGCTTCAGGGATTTATAGCTTTGTGAAGCTCTTCACGTGAAAGAAATTGTGTGCTTAAATGTTCAGGTGTTCCACTTGAAGGAATATCAATCTGTTCAATTAAAAATCAGAGTTCTGAAAGTTGTTTTCACAGTAAGCTTACACAACCTTGTTAATACGAATGCAATTATGTTCTCAAAAGTGACAGTGTACTTATATTTGAAATGTTATTTTGATTCACCACAAAATAGAAACTGCAACAGTGCCCCAAGGTCAGAAAAAATGGATATAAACAGTGTTGTTTTCTCAATAAATGCAAAATTTTGCCTTACTAGATGAAAAGGTATTTCAGAATCCTTGCCACGTTTGTGTACACTGTGCTTGACTAAGATGGGTTTTAGCAGATTTCTCAGAAATGTGTTAGTACCTTAGAAGGATGTGTGATGGGAGGCCCTAGAGGCTGGGCATTTGGATTTGTGATCTTCAATCACCAGATGAGATGTCAACAATGAAGTCTGGGTGATCCTAGTCAGTGGAAGTCCTACAAGTCCATTGTTTGAGATCACCTCAAAAGTCTGTTAACTCCTGGCTGGGGATCTGATAAAAGATATCACATTATTCGTAGTAACAAAGATTATCCAGAACAAGAGGCCCTCAGTTATTTCTGAGGAATACTGTCAACTTAAACCGAAGAATTAACTGGCACTTGTCTTGTCTTACCTTGTCATCTATAATACAAATGTTCCTATGAAACAGAGAAATATTTTAGATATTTATGCAGTCACTCCTAGAACTGTAATTTTGAGAATGTGTAGAGGAGCGAGAGTTTCTTTAATCTAGAAAAATGAAAGAGAATAGAAAACAGTCTTGTGGTTTGTTCTGTTAAAACTACAGCACATTTTGTTTCCTAATCTCTGTTTGAGCCCATAGCTTCGAGGCCAAAGAAAAGCAGTAATTGGGCTGGTTTTGCCAGTAAATCAATGAAAAGTGCTGAAAAAGCACTAGAATCGCAAATCTGCCGCTGTCTTAGTAGACTTGTACTGGGACAGCTTGAATTTTAAATGAGTCTGTTATACAAGAATGAGAATCCAGGTCACTCCTGATGTATAATGGATTTACCATACCAGCAGAAATAAAGGTATTTAAAGCTTACTTTTTATAGTTAAACGGATAATTAAAATATTAGTGGTTTGATGAATGTTAAATGCACCAGTTGCTTATCCTATTTCTTCACCCTCGATGAACACCCGACACCAATACAAAACAGAAGGAGAGGATAAATAAAAAGATGCCATTTTGTTTTTACTTCTTAAGCCTCACTCCAGTTTCACTCAACTTGCAGTTACACAAATGATGGTATTTGAACACTACAGTTAAGTGTTTGATAATTAGCTATATGTGTACAAGATGAATGGGGGCTGCATGTCATATCATTTTGGTTAAACATCCATACAATTTTCATGCTAATATATTTAAACATTAATCCTTTCCTAAATATTTCCCTGTATTTCTGTGTTTAAATAAAATCCCCAGGAAAGATGGTAAGAGCTTTATAGATTTACCTACTTAATCATCTTGCATCTGATGCATCTTCAGCTTTTTTCTGGATATGCTGCAAAGGTCTCAGTATTTGGCTTCTGGTAGGCCAGGGTGCCAGCAAGGTACACACTGTGAAATGCATCTGCTGTAGAAACAGCTGGGATGCAGTTCCTGTAGAAATGAGCTTTTGCTGGCCTTTGTGAGAAGCACTTAGATAAATAACTGCACTCTGGGCAATGACGGGTGAGCTTTCCAGGTTAAAACTAGCACTTTCAGCATTGTGTTTCCTCAGAAAACAGCATGATATTCTCCTGGCACTGAGTTTGAAACAGTGTGGGGTTAGGGTGGTAGAATTTGGCAGTGTTTAAGTTTTCATGTGGACTCTGCATATAGCCTGTTTTAAAGAATACTGCAGCTGTCCTAATTACAAGATTCTGTAATTTGGAGTTCATCATGTTCATCTGAGAGAGACTGGCTTTCACTTGATGAAAACTGTAGAGTAGTAAAGAAGCACTTCTTGTAAATTTGTTGCATATGTATCCTGGAGAGTTGAACAGACTAAAGAAGTTGTAAAGTTTGAAAACATAGATCTCTGTATCAAGGACTGATAAAATCCAGTGCCTCTTTTTTGTTCTAAAATTGTTATTATAATTTGCATGTGACTGAAATGAATCTCAGCATTTTCTACCTAACTAGCTTCATATGTCATAGAGGAAATAGGCTGGTTTTCATGGGAACTGTAAATTGGTCATTCTGTATTTTGTGCTTTAGACTTTTTATTCCTCATTTGAGTAAAAACTTGGTGGATATTTTAAGATGTTATGTAAATTCCTAGAGGGAGTTCTGTCTCAAAAGTATGCATCTCTCTTTGTAACTGTTCCATCACAGTACTTGTAACATGATGTGGAACAGCTGATAGTACATGATTAGAAAGAAGCCTTTTGAGTGGCCGTCTTATATTGTTTATTTTGCAGGGGCTTGTCTGGTGTCTTGCAATGACCGATTAGCTTTTTCTTGCTTTCTGTTTTAGTGAAGTATAAGTGAATGGAAACCATTAGCTCATTTCAGATAGAAATTTTCAGTTACTGCAGACCTAGATTTTAATCAAAGCACATCAAGATGAAAGGCTTTATAGCCTCCACTACTAGTCCCTTGAGCCTTCTGAGGCTGTTCTTGTCCTTTTTAAGTTAGTTCATGTCCTGTAATGAGAAAAAGAATTATTTACGGTTCGGCTTCTCCCCAGCATAATCAGTTATCTTTGGGTTGGTTTTAATTCTTCTCTGTAAATTTATTTTTTAGCAGTGTAGAAGGAATTTAATTTGATTTTTGCAATTTTTTCCCCTCTGTAATAGCAAGAGTTAACAGAATAAGAAACGGACTGTAAGATGCAGTATAGGAATTGCCTTTGCTGTCATTTGTGGTTTAAGCAAAGGGGGTGGTATTTAGCTCTTGAAAGGGCTTTAATGAATATTGTTTAGTGTTTTTGAAACCTAATGGTCAGAGGCAGCATCAGAAACAGCCTCGGAGCTTTTAGGGTGGAGTGGTTAGCATTTTTCCTGATGGAGGTGATTGTTTCACCTCCTCTTTTATTGTCAGCGTTTTTCACTGTTGCCTTTTGTCTATGTTCCAACGACAAACCATTAAAGAAGTCTTTTTTGTGTGATTGCAATGCTTTTTCCCCTCCTCCTGCAGAAAATCTGCTTGCCACAGACAAGCAGAGCATGTGTTTCTCTTGTCTTGGTTGGGTGCACAAATCTTCTTTTATGTGTGCTGCTTCTTACCCTGTTGCCTAGACGATCGCTGGCTTTCACTAAGAATGTCTGGTTCTCGTAAAGAGTTTGACGTGAAGCAGATTTTAAAAATCAGATGGAGGTGGTTTGGTCATCAAGCATCAGCCCCTAACTCTGCAATTGAAAACAATCAGGGAGACTTCTGGAATAGAGGACAAAATGTAACAACTGGTGGCACGAAGTTTTTAGATTCAGGTAACTTACCTTTAACATCAGTTGGTTACAGAAGATCCAGCCAACAAGATTTCCAGAATTCACCTCTTTGGCCAATGGCATCCACCTCAGAAATCCCTGCATTTGAATTCTCAGCAGAAGACTGTGGAGGTGCACGTTGGCTTGACAGACAAGAAACAGATGATAGAGCAAGTGAAGAAGAAAATGAATCGGACAGCAGCTCGTGCAGGTTAATTATTACTTTCTTATTGTGAGAAACGTGTTTTCATTTCATGTTTGTAGCTAGCATGCATCTATAGGCTAGCTTTTGTTCTGAACTAAAATGCTTCAGCAACCTAGCAGCTATTGTGCATCAGAAACAATATTAATTATAATCAGGTTCTGTGTGTTTACTAGGACCTTTTTAAAAGGCAGTCAGTGGGGATAAAGCACAAACATGGATGCACTTGTGTTTTAAACAGTGTATTGGTAAATGCTGCTATGAACAAGGTACTGCCCATTACGTGGTAGTGTTACAGAATGCTTCTTCCACATTATTTTGATGTTATACTGCTTGTTTAGTTATGTCAGTTAGGAGAAGATTATGAAAATGTAAGCTTCTTCTGATTCTGACCTCATGTTTCCATGTGTGTCTTTAGAAGACAGAAAATGAACTGTAAAAAATACTTATGCCATAAATCAAAGAAAAGATTTACATCTACTGAAAGTCAATCAATTTGTACTTTAAAGTGATTGCAGTAACCCAGTTGGTTGTATTAAACTATGCATCTGGCATAAAAAGAAAAAATGTTTCTATTGCATCTGTAAAGATGTTTTAGTGTTCTTTTCTTAGACATCGTTACTAAAGATGAAACTGTAAAATTCGTTCTTGAATGAAAAGTTGTTTACCAGTTGTTGTAAATTAGACAAGTTAATAACCTTTCTTGTAAAATGTCAATTAAATTATTTTATTTAATTTACTGCATGTCAGTCATTCTTCACTAGAAGTATTTCTCCTGTTTTGTAGTTAATGTAGTGCATAATAGCTTACCATTTCAGCAAACTTTATGTTTGCTTTCTCACTTTTAAGATCATTTTGCCCTGATGTGGTATTTCAGAAACTGTGGCTACTTAAAAGGGTACACTGTTTAATAAAGGCTATTAAGGACAGATCAATCTACTTATAGCAGTTTAGTGTTTTTCATTCCTTAGAAGAATCAATTTAGTGGAAAAGCAAAGTAGTCCATAATATAAATACTGTTTATTGTGTATATGACCTTTAAAAATTCAAGGAAAAGGAGAGTAAAATTGCTTAGAAATGAACACAGTGTATTTGCTTTTATCACTGCATGTCAAAATACTAGAATTACTGAGAAAGGAAATCCTGCATCATAACAGCAGTCTCACCATGCTGCAACAACTATGTAGCTGTAAGTAACATACCTCTGAAGAGATCCCATTTTAAATGACATTCAGATGTGAATTTTTAAATAGCTATATCGTTGGATATGATACAGGTATAATATCACCTTCCATTTCAGCAACATATATTTGTGATGGGAAAGTTTTATGTGCAGCATTTCCCCAGTCAGAATATTCTCTTCATAACAAGGGAATCACTGTAGGAAAAAAAACTGTGCAATTTTAAATGATAAATGTGTAAATTGAAAATACTACAACGTTTGGTCTTAATTGTAAGAGAATAATGTGCATATGGCAAAACTAATTTATTATGTTGTAGAACTGGAGAACTGCAGATGTTTATTTAGGAGGTTTTAAAAAGTCTTGGTTTGTTTAGGTTTTTTTGCAGACAATTGTATACTAGAGAAAATGCACAAAGGATTTGAACTTAATATATTGAAAATATCTTTTAAATTATGTGCTTAATCATGTATAGCATCTAGTGGTTTTTGTATTTCTGTTACTGTCTTCTAATCCATGCTAATGTTTACTTATATGTTTTAAAATAAATAATTTAGGTAAATTTTGAGTTCAGTGACAGTACAATTTAATATGTAGCTAATGGCAATGCAGGAACTTGCTTTGCGTTGTTATCTGTATCTCTGTCTTATGGGGAGACTGTACTCAAACTGTGTTTTATTCACTTCATTTGTTAAGAATGTATAAGCTCTTGGACAGACTACATAATTCTGCCTAACATCTGGAGTTTTTCTGATATTAAGAACTTAATTAAATGTTTTTCCTTTGTAGTCTAAAATATGGCTTCTTATATGTTGGCTCGAGGAAAAAAACTCCATACCAACATTTTTGTCTACGTAGTTTTCAAAGAGCTTTTTTTCCCGTATGAAAGCCTGTTACCTCCTTATGAATAATTGTGCACATGAAAAAGTCCTTTTAAAAAACCTTTTCCTAGAAGTTACAGAATTACCTTACTTCTGTGCTCTTCTGTAACTTACTGCCCAGTTACAAGCTCTAAAAACATGAAGTAACAGAAGCAGCCCTGCTGCTTTGTTTGTATCAGTCCCTCCTCTTTGCCTTGTCACCCAGCAGAGGTAGAAAAGCATTTAGATCAGGTCTTTGTCATTATGACATAATTTGGATCTTTATGTGATTCATTTTGAGGAGAGCTGCTGTCAAATTAATTTGGTGTTATTATAGAGCTCAATTTCAAGTTTAGTACCTGATCTTTGACCAAGGTTGGGTTTGAGATGCAGACAGATCATTCAGATTCAAGAATCAGAGCTAGTCAGCTGTAATAGTGTTCACATCATACTCCTGTGTGTCCTTTGTAACCAACATTCCTTGAATGGTTGTTTACTGGGACAGTGAGTTTTGAATTCTTCCACAGATTTTCATCTCCTAGATCTCCTCTATTGCTGCTGTTTGTTAACTGTCCTGCATCCCTGAGGCAATGATCATCCTTTTGGATTTGTACACTTTTAAGAATTCACTAACAGCTGTGCAGACTCCTGTATAGAAAATGTAAGCCTGTTAGCATTAGATTTGTTTTTCTTTTTTTGTGGTGCCTTAGCAGCAATCTACAGACCTTGAAGGCATGGTGGAGATAAAGCTAAAAATACCTAGAGTGTACCTAGTGTGCAGTGTTGTATCCGGTTCATTTCATCCAGCTATTAAAATACTGGAATTACTTTATTGTAGATTGAGGTAAGGAAATGTATTAAAGATATAATATAAAATGTATATTGATATTTGAACATGAAATACAAGCAGGATTCCAGAATTCATCAGCTGTCTGCTGACCTTGAACAGTTTAGTAAAATGTCTGTAATTATTTAAAGACGAGGTCTGAATGTACCAGGTGGGAGCAGCTCTGCAATATTTCTCTGTGTTATCAGTCTTGGGGTTAGTTTGTTGTAACCTCCAATCTAAGTCTGTCTTCCCACCCTGAGTTTTCGAGCAACAGAATCCTTTGATATGTCTTTTCTTTCACCTCAGACTCACTGACTTATGAGGGTGTAAGTTCTTTAGAAAGTCACCCAGGTTGTCATTGCTGTGGCAAATGGAACTGGAAAAAGATTCATAAAACAATTTGTGGAAGGAGGGGCATTTAAATTTTTCATATCCAGTTGCAGGTAACAGGTGCAAATAGCTTTTGAAGCGTTATTTTTTCTTTTTTTCTTTTTTTTTTTTTTGCAAATACCAGAACTATTAGACTCTTTCATGTTCTCTTTATGGACCACTGAACCTTTTTTCAGTCTTTTTTTCCTTCTCCTGTTCCTTCATTATGGAAAACGGTTTGTAAAAGCACAGGTATGGGATTGAACGTCTTTAGATGAGGGGGAGAAGTAGGCTTGACTCTTTTGTGTCCTGAATACATGCTTTATTGTGGGTACTGGAAAACAGACACCACTGCAATTATTTTTCCTTATTGAACGAGAGTGATGAATGAGTTCTGTGTGGAAAACCTGCAGTTTTGAGGCTGGCAATAGCTGCAGTGAGGTTGTGATCAAGCATGTGCTGGCTTGGAAAGCTTTTTCCTTTGTTGTTTTTTCCATTCTGTCTGCAAAACACTTTGTAAGGTTATAATATAAATAAAATCCTGGTAGCATGTATTTTTAAAAAATTATTCTTAATGGAGTTACTTTGAAGAATATGGGTTAAAATATAGTTCAAACAAACAACCAAATAAACCAGAAAAAACCACAATGTATTAATCCAATTGAGAATGTGCTAAATTGTGATACAGACGTATAGAATAATTTCCTAAGTATTTGTGTGTTGACCAGCGACCTACTCTTTCCACTTCTGTTTTTGTTTTTCAGGGCTGCTGGTTAAATAGTTGCTTTCACTGAGTACTTCTCACTCATTCCCTTGAGAATGCCACCCAGCAGGCCAACATAATGTTGTCCATGGTTACATCTGGGAATGAGCCCCTGATTCAGTTTCCAAAATGGCCACAAAGAATACTTGTTCCAGCCTATTACAGGGCGGGTAGTGGAGCAGAACGAGTGGCTTGTGGGCTAGGGAGATCGGGGAAGAAGTTGACACATAAATAAATGGCTCACCAGAGCTTCAGTGAGAACATTTAACAAGGTCCCCCAAGGGAAATCAGTAGGCAGGTATCTCATTTCTGATCCATTAACAGATTTAGCTCTGAATTAAGTATCAAACTGCTTGGCTTTTTTAGCTTCCTGGGTACGTGCAAAAAAACCCGAACCCCAAAACATACAAAACCCAAGACCAAACCACAAAGTTCCCCTTTACAGAAAATCTTCTATTGGAAATTTAGACTTTGGTTTTGAGGAGCTGTGTCTTTAAATGAGTATCCTATACCGAGGAGTGAGAATTTTTGTGGTGGATTTAGCCCCAGTGGTGCTCAGTTCATTACATCTTTGTGGAAGCCGGGGTTGGGATGCAGATCTTGTGAAACCACATCCCTCCAAATGTTACGGTAGATCCAGAGTATTTTATAAGTTGCCTGGATTGTTGAAAACTAAGTAGTAGTCAGTTAAAGAACTGTGAGCAAGAAAATGTGTTTTCCAGTGTACATAATTAGGATTAATTTCCTTTATCTCCTAGGCCCATGTGTTCTTTTTATATTTTCTCTATTCCTGTTTTTTTCCCAATCTTCTGTGTTTGCGTATACAGACGGGAATAACTTTTCTCCCTATCCACCCTTGCTTTTCACTTCCGTTGACTTCTGAGTTTGTGGATCTCATATCAGACACAAGGAGTGCAACAGGAGTGGTGGTAAATCAGTGTTTCTTTGTGGTTTTTTCCCCTTTTACTAGCTGAGTTTTGTTCTAGCCACCTTAGGCTAAGTGTGAAACATAAGTGGCAAGGAAGGGTTTGGTTCTTTATTGCCATCCTTCCATTACTTTTTCACTTTGCAAGGTCTTGGTGGATGTTCTTCCTTAACCATCTGACAGTGCTACAGATACAATTGCTGGGCCCATCTCTGTGTGTCTCTTAGTTGAAGAGTACAACATGAAATGTTCGTACTTTTTTTATGAGGGTCTAGATTAGGTTTGGAGGGAAATTATGAATATGAAGAAAAATAAAATAGCAAGGGAATATACATTAAAATAAATCATGCATATAAACTTCAAAATCACATGTGATTTTTATTTTATCCTTTGTGGAAAAAATTTCACGTGAATATTGTGTGAACTAAGATTTTTGTTATTGTCTTCAGCAGAACCTCTGACAGTAGTCACACCTTATCACCTTGTCAAACAATGGAGCCCTGTACCTCAGATGAATTTTTTCAGGCTCTCAACCATGCTGAACAAACTTTTAAAAAGATGGAGAATTATCTTAGACACAATCAGCTATGTGATGTGGTGTTAGTTGCTGGTGATCGTAGAATTCCAGCTCACAGGTAAGTTTATTATAATTTGAAATAATTTCATAATTATTTACAAATGCACCTTCAAAGTGTGTCCCATGTTTTGTTAAAAAATGTCAGAACATCCTAAACAATTTAGAATACTTTTCACGTATATGTTTTTTTAACAATTATTTGGAAATGAAAAGTTAATTTGTCTGTTGTATGCAATACAGAATAAAAAACAAATTCACGTTCTTTTTGTTTCCAGGTATACTTACAATATTTGCATAAGAAAATTAAACCAGAATTCCCAAATACACTCCCAGAATGTTATAAGTTGTAGTGGTTTCTTTACCATAGAATGATGTAAAATTTTTTCTTAGATTGAATTTTTTCTTTGTACTAGCAGTTATGTTATTGGAGTCACAGTTAACAATAAGGATGGTCTTCTGTCCACATAAAGGTTTTTTGGCTCCTGTAGTAAGAAGAGTCCTTTGGTAGGAGACTTTTGAACACTGCCAGTATTAGATGTCTAAATTAGTTCAAACATTACCCTCTCTGTCATCTGTGTAATCAACAGATCATACGTATGCCACCTAAAAGCTAAGAAAATACCAAAGATTGCAAAACACAGGCATGTGTAACTGAAGCACATTACGGTATTTAATGCACAGAATTTGTTGTTTGAATAAGAGCCTAGGTATAATTAAGCTGTGGTTTCCTAAGTTGAGATCTACAACAGAAATAGCATCCTAAAGCATTCTTGTTTTCCATTGCTCATTCCTACTCCCACAGTGAAACTACAGCTCCATGTTGTATTAGTAATAGAAAGGTGGGAAGATGCTGCTGGTTTGGAGTTGGTACTTTACTTAAAAAGCCAGATTTCTGCTTGTGTTCAGGTATTATTCACATTGTTGTGCTGACTCAGCTGAGGGAATGGCTTGAGATGGGATGGGAACTGACTTGAGAATCAGGGAGGCATTTAAACCATAGCTTGCTGTTGATCTCAGAGACTTCGTTTTATGAAATGTTCAAATTAGTTACCAAACTGTGTTGTCCCTGTGAAAAAAATTACTCAGATGAAAACAGGGAATACACACACCCCTAGTGGGCACATGCTCAAGTAATTTAGGGTCAAAAAACTTTGGAGTGGTTTAAACAGGAAAAAATAGTGATTATAATGAGGTAATCATTTTCCTTTCTTACGGAGCCAAGGTAAGCCCTTTGCAATATGTGTTTGGACTGTGGCATATGTAATGGTTAAAAATGTGTAGAAAGTGTGCAGAGGACAGCCGTGCATATCTTGTAAGGATTGGAGGATTCTATTTGCAATTAAATAAATGGATAGACAACACACTAAAAAGTCCTTTAATGTGGTTCACACTTGTTTCTCATTTATTTATAGAATTGACTTCAATTCTCCAGTTTCTGCTACTGTATTTATTTCTGTAGTGCATGAGGCATATGCTACTACTTGTTATTTGCTCTGGACTTGTCTTCTGAGGAGAAACATCTTGCTGTAGTTGGTATATTGTGTGTTAAATATGCATGAAAGTTAATGCCAAAGAAGCACACTCTGTGCTTGTAGCTGGAGGTGGGAGGCTTATGATTGTCCCTTGTTCACATTATAATGTTGGAGCAACTTACAAAGAAGCTTTGCCTTTTGCATAATAAGTTATTTCTGTGGTGTTTTTTTTCACAGAGAAACATAGCAATAATTACAGTCTTAATCTCAGTAGATCCAAAGGATCTCCCTAAAAACTGAATTTTTTTCATAGTGGGAAAGATAACTATGGAAATCTTAAATTTCATTTAAATTTTATAGAAATTCAGTAAGATGACTGCCTTTGTGTACTTGTAGTAGCCAATGTTAAAAGAAAAAACTTCTGTAGTATTTTTTGCAGTGTCCATACAAGTTCTGACTTCTTTAGTATTGACTGCAGGCTGGATCAGTCAGGGCATTTTCAGAACACCAGTGATTATTTTGTCTTGAGACTTAATAAGCAACAGAATACGTATTAAATAGATCTTAGCCTAATGGCTTGGCATTCTAAGATGAGTAAGAAAATAGAAAGTTCACTTACACTGGGCAGCTTTGTTTTCCTTTATTTTTTCATAAGAAAGATAAGAGGTTTTCATAGTGTGTGGTCACAGAGCTAGTAAGAAAGAACATATTATTATTCACACTCATATGTAGAGAGTATTCAGATTTTCTGTTTTGAACCTGGTATTTTTTGTAATTCCTGTACTTTTAAAATTATCACTTTCTACTTTTATTGAGTGTTGTGAGGTGTGTGATGTATGTTTTTAGAGAAAAGAGACATGAGTTTGGTGTCTGCCTTGGTAATAAGCACAAATAATACATTACTGTGAAATTCTGAGAGGTTTTGTATCTATTTGAAGAATTCAGGCTATGAGTCTACTACAAATAAGAGCATCACATATAGTCATGATTTTTCTGAATATGGCATTCTCTGTTGTTCCAAAAGTGTTTATCTTCTTTTTCTGTGCTGAAATTATAGCTAAAAACTTATTTACAAGGTGAAGAAGCAAGTAGGAAAAGGGACCATTCTCCACTAGGAAGAAATATATTATATTCCCACCCTTCAGCTTGCAGTTCCATAAAGAAATTTTGGATACTTTGATTTAATTAATTAAATTAAGTTTTTCATAGCAGGTGTATATTTTGTGTCCACTGCAATTTCAGATGTCTGTCATTTATTATGTTCGTATTTACTACATTCAGTTAACTGCTATATCCATAATAAAATCTTGTTTTGTTTGGTAATGACCCACTGATTAGTACATTCATGTAAGAAAAGGGAAATATGTGTAAATTCCTGCCCAGAGGGCATTTAAAGCCTGCTCCACATCCTTTAATCAGCAGTCTGGGCAGAGCCATTGTCTGTCTTTCTGTTGACACTGAAAGATGGAAATACAAAAGACACAAAACTTAAGAAAAGAAGGCAAATGGAACCTTATGTACTCAAGGGTTTAGGAAACTTGTTTGAAAGAGCCTGAATTCTTCAGTATCACCTTACAACTTCAGTGACTGCCAATAGTGAGTTTCCAAGGACAGTTTTCAGCTTTACACAGCCACAAACAAGGAGCTGCCTAGGAAGCATCCCTTTTATCTTTCAGATCTTAAGCAGCTTCCCTTCATTCTGTCAAGTGAAATGGGTTTGGAGATACTAAACCAAAAATTGCCAGGTTTGGCAGCTGTCATCATTTTACACAGTAATTGCTTTGGTGACCTAGAAAACTGTCTCTAGATGGTGCAGCTTGTGGCAGTTCCAACAAGCAGGGATTTTAAAGTGTGCCCCATATTTTACTGGCTCTCAGTGGAAGACTCTTTAAAATAAGTTAAGCCATCATGGTAGACCTTTCTATGCGGGGGTTCAGTGCTGCTTTCAGGTAACTCTCGTCCCATTTTCCGGCTGGCTCTGGCACCGAGCTGGCATTAAAAGGTACAGTTTGGTGTGCTCAGGTACCTTTCCCATCCTGTGAGTCCTTGCCTTGGGCAGAAGCGTGGCAGTGGCGAGGAATGAAGAGAGGACTCTTGTGAGGTTCAGCTGGGGTTTATTCCACCCAGAGAGGGAACCCACAAAAGCAGGTTTCCCCCTCTGTCTCTCACCTCAGGTATCGGGGTGGGGAAAGGGGACAGCCTGGAACCAATCCAGAAACCGGCAGGGGAGTGACCCAGAACAAAAGGACCATCAATAGAACAATTCAGTGCATGAAAAGGGGATGGGAAAACCGAGACCCTGCCAAATCACTCGACAGCCTTCCTGGAATCTTCCAGACATCAGGGCGAGGCTGAAGAATGATGGACAGGACTCAGGGGTTCCTAGACTGATGAATGAAACATAGCTATGACTCAGGGGAAACTATGAAGGGTTAAACATGGGTGTACATGGAACAAACCATTGTAAAACAAAGCACAGAAGCATGCAGAAACTTGGTAAAACCCAAAATGCATCACAACATTTCTAATTTTGGATTAGTACAAACCACTGAAATTAAAGACATCAGTACCCTTGGAGGCTCCTGTAGGAACAGAAAAATGTACTGAAACACCCAGATTTTCTCAGTATTTAGTGACAAGGAAATATCAAGTCACATGTGTATAGCAGTGATGGATTTTTATGGACTAGTGGGAAAAAGATAGGACAAGAAAAGGCCAGTTGGCTGAAAGTCTGCCTTTTTCTTTTATCCTAGCTGTGTCACCTTGATGCATTGTCACTGTATATTTTCGTCCCATTTCTTTCTTTGAAAGAACTTTTTTTTCTAAATTAGTTGAATTAAGAGAAAAGTGTGAATACCTCTTCTAAGGCTTTTCATTGTGAAATTATTACAAACTACTCTCAATATAATTTGTGCTTTTTGAAATTACCTGTATTAAACTACTTCTGGACTTCTCATCCTCTGTCAGGATTTGCAAGTCACTCTCTGGAAAGCATTTACCACTGTGAAGCATGTATACCTCCTCATGGTTCTGAACATGTTTGCAGAAATAGTAAATGGATTACATTTCTGTTAATTTCCTTTGGAGGACTCTAGAGTCTGGAAATTACAGAGAGAAATTTGCTGATATCAAACCTCTGGTAGAAGGCATTGGGACCCTCATGTTATTATTTGGCATTTGTTCAGCAGTTGTTGCTGACAGGTATACAGACCAGTGTTCTAAATAATAGTGCAGCTACTAGTCCAGTTGCACTGCTGGGGGAAGAAAAAACAGAAAACAAACAAACAAACTGTGATATGACTAAATATTAAGTTCTGTTTCCCATTGCAGAAGACTTGTCTTTTTCAAGCTGTGTTCTGTGTAGAAGTTTCAAATCAGAACTGCCATATGTGAATATGTTAAATTGGTTGTTTTGCCTTTTTAAATTCTGAATTGGACCTGCAGAGATACTTGGGCTATTCAAACCACTTTCCCTTCCAGTGAGAACCCCTGTTTTGTACACAGGAATGTGATCTTGTCATCTCATTCTAGCGTTCAACTCAATAGCAGTTGCAGAAATCCTCTCTTGATAGTTACATGAATGTACTCTCTAATTTGCTCCAGTTCTATAGATCTCTGGGAGGAAGTATTTTCATTTAAATGCAGATTTCATTAAACCTGAGGTTAAAATGCCTAGAAGTGATGCCTGGGCCCTTCCTTGGCAGAAGTTTCTAATTTTCTAGTCAGCCACAGAATACATCTCATATTTCAATAGCAGAATTTCATTTTTCTTTGAAAGAACAGAACTTTGTTTCTTTTGACAAAATTTCAATCATACAAGGTGTTAATCTTTTTCCCATGCACTCCTAACTCTACTCTGTTGCCTTAACAGCTAGAAAAAAAGGATTACCCTTTTTTTCTGTAAGCCTGTAAGCCTGACCAAATGGTCAACGATCAGAAAATTCACAAGAAAAATGTATTATGAAAGTGATTAGTCAAAATTTTATTACTTTGCAGTTAAATAACCGAGACAGCTTCTTGTACTTCATTACTTTGTATATGTACCCGTAAATCCTCCCCTAAGGTGCTCACCTTTTCAATTAGTTTTGATCTGTTTTGTGTTTCCTGATCTCTGTCATTTTAACACACCAGTATAATGATTCAACACAGCATAAACTGCCTGAAGTATTAGATTAATTGAATGTATGCATATGGACTGTTTAATATATTTGCAGTGGGCTGTGTTCTTGGGCTTGCTGTTTGTATAGATCACTACGTATACCAAATGTATTTATATTCAGTTCCCCATGGGCAAGGCAGCATTGATCTGCTGCAGCACAAAAATTGATCCAAGCCACAAGGCCATTCCTGGAGGTGTCTTATTCCTCCTGAATAGTTATGGTAGGTTTCATATTCCTGCCTCATATCATTTTCTCTTTAACCCCAGTCTCTGAACACATACTTGCACATTTTGCAGAGTGGCATTATTATTTGTAGTGTGTGTTTTATTCTCAGTAATTGAAAGAAATGTCCATTGTGCATTAACATGTTTACTTACACAGTATTGTAAAATAGTCAGGATTGTTAAAAAAGGCTAAATACATACCCACAAAAGAGATTACTCTATATCATCTCCACATTTACTGTGACAAGTTTTGTTATCAGTATTAGTAATTGAATGTATATGTGTGCACCAAGAGTAAAAGCATTTTAAAGCATTTCATAAAGTAAGTCATTCTTTCACATTTAAAAAAGTATCTAACATAATATAAAAGAAAGTAAATTCTATTTTATTTTTATTTAAATAATGTATATTTATATTCCATTTCCAATTTATGTGGATTGGGGGGGGGGGGAATGTCTGTGTTGGCTATTAAAAGTCATTGAGCTTTGAAAGGGTAATTAGTTTAGATAGTAGCAAATGTAGGCTTAGTATCAGTATTTTATTATTCATAGAGAGAAACTAGAGTATGGTGAACTTTGTGTCAATTTTTAAATGTTTTTCTCCCTACAGTGTTTCTTCAAAGAGCAAAGTAATGAATCATAAACTAACAAACATCAGGTTGACTAAGGTTTTTTTCCTTCTCTTCTCTGTTTCTCTCCTTTTCTGTTTCTCTCCTTTTCTCCTGCATGTCACACTCAGATTGGTTCTCTCCTCTGTTTCGGACTACTTTGCAGCAATGTTCACTAATGATGTAAGGGAAGCAAGACAGGAAGAAATCAAGATGGAAGGTGTGGAGCCAAAGGCATTGTGGGCTCTGGTTCAATATGCATATACAGGTAATTGAAGTGAAAATGGGAATTTCATCTAATGACTTGTCCTCATGTGAGCATTGTATTCCATTCCTAGATTTCAAATGCTCCTTACAAATTATTCACGTTATTTAAATTCTTATAAATAAATAAAAATAAATCATAGAATATCCTCAGTTGGAGGCAATCTACGAGGATTCTCAACGTCTAACTCCCAGCCTTGCTCAGAAGGCCCCAACAATCCCACCATGTGTCCCAGAGTGTTTTCCAAGCGCTTCTTGAACTCTGTCAGGCTTGGTGCTGTGATCACTTCCCTGGGCATCCTGTTCCAGTGCCCAGCCACCCTCTGGGGGAAGAACCTTTTCCTAATGTCCAATCCAACCCCCTGACACAGCTTCTGGCCATTCCCTGGGGTCCTGTCACCAGTCAGCAGAGAGGAGATCAGTGCCTGCCCCTCCCCTTCCCTGGTGAGAAAGCTGTAGACAGCAATTAGGTCTCACTGCTGTTACCTGAGACAACCTGACAGGGTAAAGTTTCTCTGATAATACTATATTCAGTTAGTTAACAAATTATGTGAATCTATTAAATGTATCATGACTAACAAAAAAAGGAATCTCATTAGGATTCCCTTTCCTTACATCATTATAGATACCAGTTTTGAAAACTGTTAGGTATCTAATGCTGAGGGTGATGTTTAGTAAGCCTTCTATCCTGTCGTAATCTGTAAGTGATTCTGTTGCCTTGGAATTTGAGGGAATTTGTAAGATTATAAGAGCAAATTAATATGATTTTCTTTTTGATATTACTAGGTCGCCTTGAATTAAAAGAAGATAACATTGAGTGCCTGTTGTCTACAGCTTGCCTTCTTCAGCTCTCTCAGGTTGTAGAAGCATGCTGTAAATTCCTAATGAAGCAGCTTCACCCATCCAATTGCCTTGGAATCCGATCTTTTGCTGATGCACAGGGTTGCACTGACTTGCACAAGGTGGCTCACAATTACACTATGGTATGTTGTTACATTAAGTATCATCTGCTTTGTTTAGTAAGGAAAATACAGAATGTTTTCCTACATATAGTACTAATGTTTTTCCACCAGAAAGCCTTCATCGTTTTCAGACAAGAATGCTCATATGTTCCCATGATGAAAAATGACAAATTAACTGCAAAGTTGCTGGTTTAGAGTTGGAAGGAAATACACAAGCATTAATTATTCCCTGTAACAGAAATGGGATTATGCATTTAATAAAATATTTCAAAATCTTGTTCTTTCTGACAGTCAAAAACTACAGACTTCACAGTGGGCAAACTGCCATCACCTATTCCAAAATTACACATTACTAAATGGAAATGTAGAGTTCCTTTTTTCTAATGAACTGGAGTAATCAGGTTCTAAGTTATACTTGGGGTATGAATGTGGGCATTCAGCAATATAGATTCTACATTATCCTTAATAACTTAGTAATGGAATGTCAGGCATCAAAGAATTTAATCTTAGGCTAGGTAATATGTGACTAAGTACAAATTTGCCAATCATATTTTTGAATTAACTTACAGAAATTCAGACCTACCAACTTAAGTAAACTTCATCTGCTTAACAGTCATCCTTTTATTTTAATACAAAATGTTCTTTTTTTTCTTCTCAAAAGTGTATTTTAGTAAAGTTATCAGAAGAAGGCAGGAGAGCTATCTCTGAAGCAAGTCAGTTCATCTGTTCTTTGCAGTTTTGTGAAGCATTTTGCTCACTTGTTGATGAAATTTTGCCTGAGTAAGCTCTTGGGATCTAAATGAGTTCATGTAGATACTACATAAGAGATGTGGGAATGAAGACAGTACTTAATTTGCTTGTATGTCATGGCATTACCTTGCCATTAAGATATTGGCTTAGATTCAAGAGTTGTAATTTATGTCTTGTAATTAGTATTAGAAATCCGTGGGTCTTCCTCTTGCTTCCTTAGGTTTAAAACCATTTTTCTTAAAAATTACTTCTTCTTGGCTTAACTTAGTTTAGTTTAGTATGAATAATAGTTTAAGATAGGTTTTGGGGTTTTTTCATATACAAGACAAAGTTCTTGCACAGTGAATGGATCTCTCACATATTTAATATCATGGACATAAGGATTTACTGAGGCAGATCAAAAAAAAATGTGAAGATTGTAACTTACATGTTGCTATTCTTGGTCTTCATTATTGCACAAACAAAAATAAGGAGACTGCAGTTAGGTAGAATGTGCAATGAAACAGTAAAATAGATGTGGCTTATGCCTTTGAGGAATATTAGAATTTATGTTGAGTGAGACCAGTGATAGAAAAAATATGTGAAAAGAGAAACTCCCTCCTCTGACCTACTTGTTCTTTTTCAGATTAAGCATGTATTTCGATCTGGGCTATTGTCATGTCCTTTATACGTGAACTGGCAAGATCAGAATAGTAAGAATTATTCAACTAACGCATCCTTAAAGGGGAATGTTGGCATTCCAGTCTTCGTATTCTGACTGACAATTCATGACTTAGGGCAAATAGGGGCTGTGAACTTTCTAAAAGTCATTCTTTTGCAGCACCTGTCTTTCTTTTGTTCAGACCAGAGGAAAATAGTTCTGTGCCTTTTGGCTGTTGTTTACTTCAGTGGCAAAATTGTTGCTTTTAAGGCTTTGATGTGAATGAAATTCTAATTAAGTGGATTTTAAAAAGCCATTTTCAAAACTAATTAGTTGTGCTAGATGGATTTTTCCCAAGGCCTCTTCTAATGTTGTTTAGTTCCAACAGAGACATTAAATTGAATTTTAGTAATAATGAGTAATAGAGAAGCAGCTTCTTTATTTTGAAATGAATGTTGCTATGGAAACTGCATAAAAAAGTATAGTCCAATTGAATCTTCAATTAAAATAAATCCTCAAGTAATTTCGTTTGTTTGAAAGCTGTTTGAAAAAAGAAAATGTTCAACACTAGTAAGTGCTAGGTACTTGATGCTCTTTCCATTAAGAAGTATGAATATAAGGGTTAAGTACACCTGTAGTAGCTGGAAAAAATGGAATTATTTTTATGTTGCATTAGGCTGCATAGAACACTGTGGGATAATACTGAGTACAGTTTACAGTTCTTTATGGTTTATGGTTCTTTTAAAATATTTGAAGGTAGTGAATAGTATAAAATACTTAAATTTTAATTTGCACATGTTATTTTCTATGAGGTTTTTCTTTGACAGAAAAAAACCCCTGATTGCCGTTTAATATTTTTTACAAGTAAAACAACTACTCTGTTTTAAAGGTTTTTATGACACATGTAATAAGTTTGTAATCATCTTACCTGCTTCATTAAAATAATGAAGATTTGAAATTCAGATGAAATTAACATTTGTTTAAACTGGAGGATGAATCAGTGAGTTATCCCATTAGGTTAGCCTCTATTAATAGGGTTCTTCTGTCTGAGTAAAGTACATTAGTTGTTGGAAAGCATCACCGATTTAAAAAAAATATAAGAAGGATTTGAATGCTGCATTTCTTCATAGTACAGATCTATATTATGCTAAAAGGACTGAAGTGTTGCATTACTTTATTGCTTACTGTGTTGACACTTGGTAAGTTGTGTTGACAGAGGGGAACAGTTTATCAAAACTGGTCAATTACTGGCATTACAAACTTAAGCTTAAAAAAGTCCTCAAGATACATGAAGTGAAACATGAAATGAACTGAAGTGATTAGTAGTGGATTTAATGCTGTATAAGGAGCAACTTCATGCATCACAGTTCTAAACTAGAGTTGATAGAATCATTAAATGTATCTGATTAAAGATATCTTTTGAACAAAGGTTATCCTGGTTATCCTGTTTTGCTGTGGTTCATATATAGTATTTGGGGCATACGTATTGTAAATTTAGGAATTTTACTAGACTGGGCAGTATTTTATCTGTTTGCTTTAATGAATTTGTAAAGGCATTTTTGCACAAAATGCCTTCTGTGCATTTTTGTTGCTGTCTTCAAAGTCAGAACAATCAACCCTTTTTCACATCTGGTTTGTTTGAAACAGTTGATAGTGTACCTTGAATGAAAACCAATAGTTCCTTTTCCACAAAAAAGTAAACAAAAAGGAAGTTAATACTTCGAGATAAGGAAAAGTTAGCGTGTATTATTTCCAGAGAACATGATATATCTTTGGGACTAGTGAGGTGTTCTTAGGTAAGTGTCAGTAGCTTTTTCAGTAGCCAGATTTTAACTTTCTGATTTACACCTAAAAAAGAAAGAGCAGGCATTCAAAACTTTGTGTGATAGTGGCTGAGTTAATCCCTGTGTAATCCTTGTTGCTCAGCTATGCATGCTTAAAGCAGAGTGAAAAGTCATTTTGATTTTCACCAGAAATCTTCAGAAAGTACATGAGCAGTGATAGTATTACAAGATTCAGATAAAGTTAGTTTTGGAATTTGTGTGATTTCTGAGCAAACCAATGGATGTATAAAAAGAAAAACTTAAAAGAACAGAGTAATACATTGGGTCCAAGCATTGAAACCAGGCAGTTTTGCAGAAGACGACATGTGGCACACTTAGACTTGCTTTCTCCTGTAAGGCAGTAGTTGGGTAACAAAAAATCATGGAGCTAGTATTTGAAGTTAAAGAATTAAAGAGGGATATTTTGTCTTTTTTTTCTTGCAACAACCAAGGATAGCTTTTTCTTTTGTTAGTGGGGAGCATGAAGAGAGGAGAAATTTAAGTGCTTTTTGTCCATAAAGGGCTAAAACTAAAGATTGTCATAGTGCCTAAAACAAGGATTTTACATTCTTGCACCTGAAATTGCAGTCTAAAATATCCTGCTCAGTACTCGACTGACTTGGAAAATACTCATTCACTTTCTTTTCACCTGTGAAAACCCATGATATTTTTGTCTTTCAGATTCCCTCAGTCCTGCCTAGCGCAATAGATCAGTACTGCCTTTTCTAGACTGAACAGGTTTCTGCATGCTGCTCAGCCTGTGTTAAAATCCAGAAACTGTGCAGTGAGGAGTCAAGCTACAATAGCTGTACTCTAAACAAACCCTGCACACAGTGCAAGTATTAGGTTGGTTGATTGTTTAACACATCAGTCAAATCTGAGTAAAAGTAAAGTAGGTGGTATCTGACAGCTGTTCGACTATTAATAGTTTACCAGGAAGTCAGCTCAGTTCTTAGTGAATTCATACTTAGTTGGCTAGTGGACTGAAGCAGTCAGCAGACAAAATAACATTTCCTGTTTGCTCTCATTCAGATCCTGTGAGTCAAACACCTCTTGCTTTTTGGTTGCCCAAGTTCAGAATTTAAGCAGAGCCCTATGGTTAGAGCTGCCTGTTGGGCAGCCTCAGTCCTTCTCAACCTGCAGGTGTCTGATGCTATCCAAGTTTTTCATCCTTCTGACAGTGTGCAGGGAGACTAACAACCTCACTGCACCCCGCTGTAGGAATTATGTATTTAGAAGTACACATCATAACATCTTATTTTTTATGTGCTCCTAATATTTTTTTGCTCTGTACCAAGTCCAAGGCAGATCTGTGGTTAAGAATATCAGTATTACTCGCTCTGCAATGAATGAGTTTGAGGTTATGATGTGAATGAGCAGTACCCAGCACTGAGCATGAGGACTGCGTGTCCCTGTCTTGGTTAACACATAAGCCTCAGGCTACTTACTTGATAAAGTTTCCAAGCTCTTTGAGGAGGTAATTTTGGGGTTGGGAAATTCTGAATTCTTTCAGGACCAGAAAGCAAGGGATTGAAACTGCAGACCGTTTGTTCTCTGAAATATCCTGTTCTTCCACAGAGAGTTCCCATAAGAAGAAGGAAAGAAAAGGCTAATGAGGAGGTTAAGAATGCTAGGAGATACACTGGCTCCTTCTTTTTGTCTTCAGAATCTCTGTCTGTAAAGGAAGAGGAATTTTCAGATTCTGATTATAGAAAAACCCAGACATAGGACAAAGAGTGCCTGTATTCCCAGTGGAATGCTTTGATACTCTGCTCAAAAGGAGTCTCTGCTTTAAAAATAGAATGGGAGCAAGAGGAAATTGAACTTGTTCCCATCAGAAAGCAATGGTCTGCAAGCAACAAGAAGGAAAATCAGGCTTTTTACACATAACAGCTGTTGAAGTGATGAAATCCAGTTGGAAAAAAGCTTTCCAAAGAGGATCCCTGATTGACTTATGCAAGATCAGCTTGTTGTTGCCTCCAGAGACAAAAGAACTTTTCATGCAAGTGCTTTCCCCTTCCTCTTCCTATGATCTGGATAGACAATTTGGAAAGTTTAAGGTAGTAAGTGTTGGTGTTTCTCTTTGTCAGAGCTCACTGCATGTTCATTCAGCAAAACTAAAAGCACAGCTCCATCTTGCATACTGTCTAAGAAAAAGAACCAACAAAAAAGCAGCCAGTGGAAAAAACTAACTCAGTGGAATATAAATTCCTGTGAACTGCATGTTTAAACTGTGGAAATAATTTTGATGACTTCTCAGATTCAATTTTACTGCCAGGCATTTAATATCAGAGTGAAATAAATAGCGATGCATGTGTAGTGCTTCTGAATATTGGTAAAGTCCTTTCATGGTTTTTAATTCATATATTTGTTCATTTGAACTTTAATTTTGTAATACAAATGGTTAAATGAATTAAAGATAAAAAGACAACTCTATCTTCCTTCTAATCTACTATAGCTGTAACTTGGAAGTACTTTTTTTGTGTAGACAGTTGGATTTTTGTTGTAGGAAAGCTTTTCAGATATTAAATATTTTCAGTTATTAAATGTAAAAGTTTTCTTTCCAAATTCTATCCACAAGTAGAATTATGTACACTGATAACATCTTCAGTTATTTTCCTAATTTCCAGAGTTACCCATGGAGTGGAGTAACTTTGATCTTTTCACTTATGTATCTTCTAGCCATCTTAAATACATCTGGCTTTCATGTAAGATGGACTGTTTACACCTAATTAGTTTTTTTCCTCTTAGTTCAGCTTCTTTTTTTTTTTATTAGTCTTTGGATTACTGAGGTATAGCTTTGAAAGCATTAGACCAACCAATAAAAAAGAAGTATTAACTCTTTTGCTTTGTTGTTGTGATGCCCATTGCATATATAATGCCAAACTGTACTGTCATTTTTGTTGCCATTTTAAATACAAAATTCAGACCTGTTTTGCAGTGCACCTCTTGCTTCTTCTTGTGAGTTTCTCCCCTTTCTTGATCTAAAAATCCTATTTTTTTCCAACATAGGCTTCTAAACTACAGGGGGTTTTTTAGCATGCAATTCTTTCTTTTTAAATCATTAAATAGGACAGTAAGTACGACTAATTTTCATATTTGGTCCAGTTAGACTTCCATGTTTATGGATCTAACACATTTTGTTCTCCAGGTGTTTTAGAGGTGCATCTGATGGCAGAGCAAAACCAGCGTACCATTAGTTGGCTATCTAGCAATCCACAGTGCATTTAATAAATCAATTGTAACATTGTTATCATCATGAAGTTACTCTCAGTTTTGAGTGTGAATTTAATTGGAGTTGGAGCTACCAAAATAAAATAACGTATTGTGATTTTACTTTTCTGCTTTTGCGTTGCTTTACTTTGCTGCCTTGTAAAGGTATATGAGGAGAGAGGATAGACATCACCCTTTTCTGTTACATTCAGGTTTTTCACTGTAAGTTCATGGTGCTGATTATGTTTCTACATACTTCTGCTATTTCAGCATAAACAGATCAAAATCCTTACAGAATGTGCTGCAAGTCCTCATATTATGAAGTAATCAGATATCAGCATAGAATGTGTTACATATTATGAATTTCTTATTTTGAAGTAAGGATTTGTTGCTGAAAATGACAGGATGAAAGTTAGAAGATTGAATCCTATCAGAATAAATATTGTCAGTGTAGCAAGGCATGTGTAATATTGTGCATTCTTTGTATGTTTTGTTCCCCAGTCAAATCAGATCAATTGTATAAAACTTATGAAATAGCAAAATAAACTTCAAATAATCCCTTTTAAATCAACAATAAAATTGTTAGTGTTGTTTATTTCCTCTGAAGACTTACTGCCATGTTTTCATCTAGCAGTAATGGAAACAGTTACGTGTGCCCAGTTGTGGTATGTTGTGCTCTTTGCTTGACAAGAGGAACAAACTGCATCATTTTAACTGTACTTCAGAAAGTATTTCTTCACTTTGCAGTGCCAAGATAGTAACACCCACAACCTGTGGCTCTTTTCTATCTGTACACTTCCCTCAGCTGTTTCGGTACATCTGTCTGTGAGACTGAGTGATTGACTGGGGAAATGATCAGGGGTGAAAATAATTCAGTACTTTAAATTTGGTTTTGGTCTTCCTCCTGAGTCAGTATTCCAGTGGGACAACTGAGAGATGACGTGAAGGGAGGGAAAAGAGGGGAGGATACAGCAGGTGTTCCATAAAATGTCTTCAAATTATGATGTTGCCTCTATTAAAATACTTTTCTTTTTCAGGAAAACTTCATGGAAGTAATTAGAAATCAGGAATTTCTGTTATTGCCAGCCACTGAAATTGCTAAGCTTTTAGCAAGTGATGACATGAATATTCCTAATGAAGAAACTATACTGAATGCACTGCTTACATGGGTTCGACATGATTTGGAACAGAGAAGGAAAGATCTCAGTAAACTCCTGGCTTACATTAGACTGCCTCTGCTTGCTCCACAAGTAAATTGTTCAGTTCCTCTCTAGTTTATACACTGGTTACAGTGGGCATAATGTCTTCAGCATAAATATATTGATAGTGAAAAATCATAAAATTTATAGTGATCCGGATTCTTAGAGCTACATGTAAGAACTTAGCATGTTGTATAGGCATGATAGTTTGTGTCTGTGAACTGCAACATATTCTGATCCTAGGACACAAGAAGGGGAGGAGCTTCTAGAAAAAACCGTTTTTCTTGCCTATAAAAATGATTATCAAGGATCTCTTAGTCACTAGAAGCTGTGACCTTTTAAAATTTCCTCCGTATTGAACTTCCACAGTTTATTTGCCTCATTATATTTCCTTCATGTAGAAATAGCTAGTAAATGCAAATTGAATTAAATGTTTGGAGTGATTTTTCTTCTATTAATTCTTGATAGGTCATCATTGGGTACTTCTTGTCCTTTCCAGTCAATACTTTTTCTCCTTCTTGGACATTAACAGAAATTGTTGGAGAAGCTTTGGGCTCAGTTTGTTTAAATAGTTGTGAATTACAGTTTTCCTAGTCCGGTGGGGAATGACTACTCTCGTTAGTCTCGTACTGACTCCCCCAAAGGAAGGGAGGCCCTGCAGAGAGACCTCGACAGATTAGAGGGCTGGGCAGTCACCAACTGTACAAAGTTTAACAAGGGGAAGTGCCAGACTCTGCAAATGGCATGGGGCAACCCTGGAGGTACAGACAGACTGGGGAATGAGATGCTGGAAAGCAGTGACATGGAAAGGGACCTGGGGGTCCCAGTCCATGACAAGCTGAACGTGAGTCAGCAGTGCCCTGGCAGCCAGGAGGGACAACCCTGTCCTGGAGTGCATCAGGCACAGCATCCCCAGCCAGGCAAGGGAGGGGATTGTCCCCTCTGCTCTGGGGTGCCCTCACCTTGAGTCTTGTGTGCAGTTTTGGGCACCACAACCTAAGAAGGATTTAAAGCTATTAGAGAGTGTCCAAAGGAGGGCAACAAAGATGGTGAAGGGTCTTGAGGGGAAGCCCTCAAATATAAGGAGTGGCTGAGGGCACTTGGTATGTTCAGCCTGGAGAAGAGAACACTGAGGGGACACCTCGTGGAGGTTACAGCTCCCTTCTGAGGCAACGAGGAGGAGGGGCAGACACTGATCTCTTCTCTGTGGTGCCCAGAGACAGGACCTGAGGGAATGGCCTGAAGTTGTATCAGTGCAAATTTAGGTTGGCTATTAGGAAAATGTTCTTCACTTAGAGTTTGGGCACTGGAATGAGCTCTCTGGGGATGTCACAGCACCAAGCCTTTACAGAGTTCGGAAAGTACCTGGACAAAGCTCTCAGGCACAGGATGTGACCCTTGAGGATGTCCTGGGGGTGTTGGGAGTTGGAGTCAGTGATTCTCATGGGTCTCTTCCAACTCCACTTATTTTGTAATTCTGTGACTCACTACCTGATAGCAAGTTTGTAAACTAGGTTTGATTGTTTTAAATTTTTTTTCCTTTCTTCTCGTTCCTTGCTGAACCTTCTTTAGTAATATTTAATATTTAATATATAGTCAAAGGATTTTGCTTTATGATTTTCAGTTTGTTTAGTGAGAATTCGCTCTTAAATGAAAAAAATAGGATTTTTATGAAACCTGAATAATAAGTAAAATTCATTACCCCAAGAAAAATAGAGTTCAGTTAATTCATAGTGATAAATCACATGCACTACATTCCGTGTATTACTGCTAATCTGATGTCCTCTTACTGGATAGTAAGATTCTCTACCAAGCATTTTAGTATTTATTTCCATACTGATGATTATATATTCAAAAGCAGGATTTTCTCAGTTCTGGCCTTTACTTTGTCATTCACTTTTTCTAGAAACATTATTCAGTGTAAGGCAATTGACAAGGAAGAAATCATTCTTTTGTTGAACATTTAATTAATTGATAACCCCTGCTGTATTCCTTTTACTTAATTGGCTGTAATTGAAACATCTTTAGAAATTGAAAGTACAGAATTTATCCCAGAAATATGTACTGAAATCAAATTATGTCCACTCAGTAACCGATTAGGAAAATAGCAAGGTGAAATACAAAAGCAAAATTATATTTTACTTATTTTGTCTTTAATTTTTCATCTCATCTCCAAATATATACTTATATTTCTATAACAAGATTTTTCTGTTACCTTTTTATTTATTACTTTCTTTCACAAAAGTGTTGGAGCTTTGATTTTAATGTGGAAACTTTTAGTAGATGAGTAAACTTGAAGTGCCCAAAATAGTCTTAATATTTTCAGAATCATGTTTTTCTTCATGATCATGTGACATTAGGCAATCTGACAGGAAATATAACATAAACAAAAGCTTCTTAGTTTTATGGTTGATGAGTTAAAGGTATCTGAAAGAAATTAAATTAGAAAATTTAACAACTTGCTGAAACCAAAACCATTGCAAGCAGAGATGCAGATACACTTAAAAAGAATCTTCAGGAAATACTGTGAAACTGTAGCACTGGAAGCAAAAAGATTGTAAGTAATTGTTAGTTTTATTGGTTGGTTTCATTCATCCCTTTGTAGACACCATTCTGACATCTCTCTGGTTTTAATGCAAGCAGTGTCCTAAATATTTGTGCATATTTTTTCCCTAAACGTGAGTATTTGTCAGCCTCTTAAGCTGTAAGGTGGCTCTGATAAATAACAAAAAAGATGATTTAGCAATTTTTGAATTACAAGATGGCTCACATTCCTTTTAGACAGGAATTCTTAGTTCTGGAGTGTCCACACTACCATTCTCCTTATCAGGTTTGCAGTTACTATGATTTCATGCTAACACGTCATTTGTAAATGCAGTTAGAAATGCTTTTAGTACAAGGACCTATGTAAATAATAAACCTTGGAAAAAATGTACTTTTCGTAAGCCCATTCTAAGTTCTTTGAGTGAGGAATAATTATAGTAGTTTCAGTTTCAAGAGCCTGCAGACTAGATTGCATTTCTTTTGAAATGAAATGCTTTCAGAGACTGCAACTCTGCTGTGAGAAATTCTTTATAGGTTGAGTGGGTTTGAAACTGTAGAAAATGTAGGTTGCACCTTGTTGTTGCAAAACTCATAGTGTTGCTTTAAATATTACATGCTGCTTGTCCATCAGAAAAATATATTGAAAATCTGGATTGGTCGTGTTGTGTACAAGCCTTAGTTTTCATGCATGCAGCTCTGATTTAGGACAATAGGAATTAATTGATTTCTTTTGTATATATTTTTAAAGTGTGTGCAATTTTATAGCATTGCACACTGGCAGTTAAAAGACAGCTTTTAGTTTATTATTTTATAATCACAAAGTGTCCTTGTGAAGTGATACAAGTGGTCCTTTGGATCAGAAGAGGAAACAATGGAAGGTATGAAAGTAAAGGATGAGATTAAGTTCCCTCTACTAATTTACATGAGAACACTTCATTTGCTATTTTAAATAGTGAGAACTTTAGCAACTTAGAGAGATGCTGCAAAAGTCTCAGTTTTGTGAAAATCACTGATTAAGGGCTTTGAAAGGGTTTTTTATTCTCTCTGTGATGGTTAGTTATGTTGTCTGTCATATTTTGTGTTACTTTGCCTGATACTGAGGTGTTCAGGTTTAGCCATCAGTAGTTACCTGTATCTCTTCTGGAACCATGGTTATCATATTTGCCACTTTGCAGCCCTAAGGCAGCTTTAATCCAGGGGTATTCACACCATATTGTGCACATCTATTTCACAGCAAGTCCCTTTAGTACTTCTGATGACTGATGTTGCAGCAGTTTTGTACCTGTTAGTGGTTGGCTGTCAACAGCTCAATAATGACATCTCATTCTGGTTTGTGGACATGCATGTCTAATATTCACAAAGTGTTTGGACTTTGGCTTTTCAGAGGCATCTGCTCTTTTTTTTCTCTCTTTTTTCTGACAAATGTCCAAATCCCCATGGGGCACTTAATTTCCTTTTTCTCTGTTATTCATGCCATGTTGTGCAGCTCAGAAAAATGCCAGTTTCCAGACATCTGATAATTAGAATGTGACTCTCAACCTAATAATTTTTTTCCTGCAGTTTGATAAATATGGAATACAAACCACTCCAGAATCTTTGAATTAAAAAACTTCTGTTAGTAGTCTCAAGTTAAATTTTATTGCATTTATATTTAAGATTTAAAAGTTGCCAAATTTTCTTGTAAGCTTGATATAAAAATTTTAACAAAGACTTTTATTAAGTGATACACTGTGATCTTGGTCACTGTCAGGGTGAGGAACAGAATATATATTAAAATATTCATCATGTGCTGAAAGGGCTTTTACAGACCTCTGCACTGGGTAGATTTGGCAATAAAAGCATAAGGTTGAACTGACTTACGTACCCAGAACCTGTTTCCGTTTTCTTGAACATTCCTGTACAACACTGGAACTTAAGGAGATTATGTTTCCTTCCTTTGGACCATTAAGCTAAAATCATCCATTAAGATCAGATGGCCTTCCTATTTGTTTGTTTCTTTGTTTGTTTGATTGATGGTTTTGCTCAAAATGTGAATGTTCTGTTTACTAGAGGTTTATTTTCACCCTAGCCTTTTTTATTATGACCATTTTGAAAATACAGAGAATTTAAATCAAGCAGTGGAAGTGTTTGTATAAAATATTATCTTGGTAATCATGGTTTTATTCTTCATGTGGTTTATATCAATACAGCTTGTTTGATTTTCTTTCTTTGTCACAGTTTCTGGCAGATATGGAGAACAACGCACTCTTTAGGGATGACATTGAGTGTCAAAAACTCATTATGGAAGCAATGAAGTACCATCTGTTGCCAGAGAGACGACCTATGTTGCAAAGCCCTCGCACCAAACCTAGAAAATCTACAGTGGGCGTTTTGTTTGCAGTTGGAGGAATGGATGCAACGAAAGGTATTGACTTATGTAATGTTTAGCTGATGAGCTCTTTTGGTTCTTTTAAAAAAAAATGTTTGATAGATTTTTTTACAACCTGTTAAGTCTAAAATTCAAGGATTCGATAGTACAGAACATAAAACATCTAAAGTGTATACTAAGTGTATACTGTTTATTAGGTTAAAAAGGCCTATGTATCTTTGAGAATACTGTAAATATTCTGGAATCTAAAGTTCTGAATTGAAATTACCATAGGAATACCTGATTTCTGAGTAGTGAAGTGTTTAATTGAATACAAACTAATCTTTATTTACTTGAGGGGGCAGTAATTTAGAAAAGGAATGAAAGGCCACAACGGTGACCTGCACATGCTTTAAAAAAAAGCCAAAACAACAAAAATATTTTGACTAATTGTTAAATAGTTCTGTCACAATACTTGGATTATTTTTTTCATAGAAAATACTTTTTAATGGTAACTAAAAGGGATCTGGTAAGTTAGGAAAGTTATGGCAGAGAAAGTGTTTTCTTTAATTTGTTGTTTTAAAGCTGTTTCTCGGTAGTTCATGGCAGATACCATCAGCTTTTTTGTCTAATATTACAAAACAGTTGGTTTCAATAGATGATTCCATTCCACATGGTTGGTTTATATTCCTAATATTTCTATTTCTAAAGGCTTGATTCTGCAAAGCAGTTACAAAACCTGGTTTTTGTCTTGAAAAGTACCAAGAAAGTGGTTGTCTTTTGTAATGGTGCAGGTAATTGCTGAGGAAGTCAAAAAAGACTATTTGTCTACACAGACTTAAGAATATGCTGCAGGATATCATGGTGTCTTGTGGGATCAGCATATTGCTAAAATAAAAACTATCCTAATACTTCAAAACTTTTTTTTTCCATATATAACTTGCAAATATTGTCATTCAGGAGCTACAAGCATTGAAAAATATGAACTTCGTACCAATACGTGGACTCCAGTTGCAAACATGAATGGACGAAGATTACAGTTTGGAGTTGCAGTCTTAGATGATAAATTGTTTGTTGTTGGTGGCAGAGATGGACTGAAAACATTGAATACTGTGGAGTGCTACAACCCTCGATCAAAAACTTGGAGTGTAATGCCACCAATGTCCACTCATCGTCATGGTCTTGGTATGTACAGTTCTGTAAAGGCTGAATGCATATTTTTAAAGGTTACCTGTTTTAGGATTGGTCAAAAAACCATCCAGAAATAAAGTTTAGGAGGGTGGAAATTTTGTTTTAATGCCAGCTGCTTATTCAATGTCCCTTCTCCTTCAGATTATACTGAAGATTGTATTTGGTAGGATCAGCTACCAAAAGGAATTTTTTTTTTTTTCAGTTTTGTGGTGCACACTGGACTGTCACTAAGAAATTCTGATCTTAATTCCTCTTATCCAGAAGCAATTGTTTTTCATATCTGTATTGTAGGAGTAGCTGTATTGGAAGGTCCCATGTATGCTGTAGGAGGACATGATGGCTGGAGCTACCTGAATACAGTAGAAAGATGGGACCCGCAGGCTCGTCAGTGGAACTTCGTAGCTAGTATGTCAACTCCCAGGAGCACCGTTGGTGTAGCAATATTAAATGGAAAGTATGTGAAGGAATTTCTGTTTTCAAATTTAAAATCTCATTATTTTAATGTAATTAAAGGAACATCCTAAATGACTACTAGTAATTTCTCTTGATACATACCAGTTAGTAGCATTAAGACCCAAGTTTCTTCATTCACAGAAAAGGTACCCTGCTGGGTCAAGGAAGCCTCTCCACGGCATTACGGCTGTATGTCAAGTGTTCTAGTGCCCTCATGATCCTAGTGACCATCAGCTGGACTTGCTCCAGTATGGCAAGATCTTTGTTATACCAAGAACCTGCTGTATTAGAGTAGGAAATTTGGCAGAAAATAATCCCTCTTGCATTCCAGCTGGTCCCCAGAGATCAGAGGGGCTGGGTGCAGCTGGGCCTAATTTCTGTTTATAACTAGTTCAGTGCTGTAAGTCTGGTTGGGTTCAATACTTTCACAATCACAGATCCACAAACAGTGTGGTTTTTTGAAGCTACAGAAATGCAGATTTGGAGCTGCTGATGATGGATGCACTTACTGCATCAGCACTAAATATACTAAGACTAAGCAGTGGTTAACCAAGCTAAGTCAGCAATTCAAGCTAAATTAACATTCAGTCTCTCGCTTCACCCTTAATTAAGCTTAGTTTCACCTGGGTATGCGCCTACGCAGTTGGAGATGCAATTCTTACGAAAGAAGTGCCCCTCTTTTGGGAGTGGAGAGAGGAGCAAGCCATGTTTTGCCAGGGTGCCTACAGGAATACCACAGCAGACAAATGCTACTGATTTACTGAGTAGTACTGTGGTTGTGACAGAATATTTACACTCTACTGTCCACAAATTTTCACTTCCTGCTTATGTGCTGTCTGATGCATCTCCCTTGAGCTACTTGAATGCTGTCAGGTAAAAAACGTTTTTCACCCGTTTTTTTATTTTGGAAGCCTAGTCACTGGTAAATTAGTACTGCTGAAAGGCACCTACAAAGGGTTCTGTAAGATCTGGAATAAGTCCAAGAATGAGTGGAAATGCTTGCTGCCCATAGGAAAGAGGGATGAATTTGAACGACCAGCAAACACCGTGCCTTGGCTGCCTTGGAACTGCAGTCTCAGATACTTCAGTTAGGTCTTAAGTTTGCTCTATATACAGCAGAGGGTCCTAGATGTGATGAAAAGCACCAGAATTAGAGCCTCACATTTCCCTATTATCATAGAATAGTGCCTAGACTCTTAATGGAGGCACCAACAAAAGATCATGACAGCTGACAATTTAAAAATGCATGCAGCATTTCAGATGCAGGAGCAGTAACTTCTGCACTTTCCTGTAACGTCTGTCTGTAACTTGGTACATTTCAATGACTGAATCAAAATCTTCATATAGAGAAATTAGTATGTCTTCCTCTGTGTCCAGAATGTGAAATCACTGCATAAGTGGTCAAAACTCTTTCATGTTTTGAGGGAAGGTGAAGTTGGGAGCTTCATAAATGTTATGTTGCATAATGGATTGATTTTAGTCATGGACTTTATGGAACTACAGCAGAATTTTACAGAAACCTTCAGTACATTCCTTACCTGAAACAAGCTGTATTACTAAAAAAAGAAACTTCCATGCAATTTTTTTAAGTCTATTAAAATTGTTACTGAGAAGGAATAGACCAACCATATTTACAAGATGTTTGTATTTAAGTTCCTTGGTCAGTATATTTAAAAAACCAAACACTATTATTATCCAAACTGAGGACATTTTGAATAGTGCTTCATGGTAACTGTTGTAAATTGTTCACACTATCATTATCTACAGTATCTAATGTTTGTTTATTTAACCATTCTTAGGCTCTGAGATTATTTGAGGTGATCTCTCACTGGATTTTACTTCTGATGCATTGCTTCCCTTTTAGAATGGCTTCTGTGTTCCTGCTTTTCCAAATAATAGTGCTGGGCATGTCTGCTGCTATGCCTAGATTGCTCATAAATTCTGTTCATAAGCTCTTTACGAAGTTTGATTATTTGATTAGTTTTAAAGGTTAATCAGTGATTGAGTCCTCCTAAACCCATTTTTTTTTTTAATTCATTTCGGTCAGCTCATGCAACTAATTGAAATCCTTTGTACCAAATGCTAGAAACCTTTTTCTTAGGACTAAGCAAATTGGGCCACCTAGTGGATGTGAGGGATTTAAGATAGTGCTGTCAGTCATGAACTAAAACCCAGGTCCAGAAAAGCACTTGAATGCCTAAGATGAGGCAGGGTAGAGATGGTGCATGCACAGATCCATTACTGAATTTGTCCTTCTGGCCCTGCAAGTCGTAAAGGTGATTTTGAAATTGTTAGCTATAGGCATAGGTTGGAATATAAATGCTGTGTAAGATACTCCATTTTCTCAAAATTATTGTTGTTATGCATTGATTGTTACAATAGGAAAAGACTGGAGCAAAATCTTGCCTGAGATTTCACAACAGAGCAGTCTACTGAAAGTTGAAATTCTCCTTCTAAACTTCCCTTTTTAACAAACTTGGAATCCTTCATGTTTCACTAGAAACTGTCTTATTCAGACAACATTTATTTTCTTCTTTTTTTTTGTTTTACTTTGTAGGCTTTATGCAGTTGGTGGTCGAGATGGAAGTTCTTGTCTTAAGTCAGTAGAATGTTTTGATCCTCATACAAACAAATGGACTCTCTGTGCTCAGATGTCAAAAAGAAGAGGTGGTGTAGGTGTAACCACCTGGAACGGGTTCTTATATGCAATAGGTGGCCATGATGCTCCAGCATCCAACTTAACATCCAGGCTGTCAGACTGCGTAGAAAGGTAATATCCTGATGGAGGCATATTCTGCTGTGGGATTCTAATAGTGCTAGTCTGTCGAGTGATTTATGGAAAGAGCTGTAAGTAGAAACCAAATAAAATAGGTGTGTTATTTTTAGCATGAACAGAGGAAACTTGTATATAAAAATATGCTGTGTAGTCATATTATGATTCAAAATGTTACCAGGACAGATTATTTAAAGCAAATTTTCCTTAATGCAATTCATCTAGATTATTTTACAAATCTCATTGAATGAATTATGATTGATAACTGAAACAACTTGGAATTGAATGCTTTTAAAAATGGAACATATCTTCTTTCACAAAAGAAATCTGAATCTATTCATATAACTTTCAAAGGAGTTAATAGTAAGGTTTTGTGGATCTTTATATATCTAATTCTTTCTTGTATCCCCTAATGACACTGGGTAACTTGCATGTAATTCAGTCATTCCTAGGTTGGTGTATCTTTCTGTAAAGTGATTAATGAATGACCATATCACAAATTGCAGAAGCACATGTGATCCATAAAATAATTTTAAAAGATAGTAAATACTTCATAATTCACTGTATTAAATCTTCACTGGCATTTTAGATGTTTCTGAACTATGCTTTAATTCTCTCCCTGCTCCCCCACCACCAGCTGTAAAACTTTTCTTCTTTCGTGTTACCTCCCAATACTTTAAGTAAGTCTTCGTTGCCCATATTCTTCTTCTACTAAATTTTTTCATGCCAGGATCTATATTTTTCCCTTAATCCCTAAAAAACCCCAAACAAACAAAAAAAAAACACAGACCAAAACAAAATTACAAGAAAACACAAAAATCCACCACAAGACAACTGTAGTTTTCAAACTTTCAGTCCTGGTAGACCTGAAAATACAGTGTGGCCCATAGCCCTTAACATGTGGAAGTTGCACTGAAAAGACCCCAGAAAGGTTTGCAGATAGGAAGCTATTACTTTGCAATTTTTAGGGCAATACAGATAACCAGAAACCCAAGAGAAGCAGTAAGTCTGTGTATTTTTCTACATCAGTATTCTCTGAAACAAAGTTTCAGAACTCATGACTTTAATAAATAGGAATCATCTTGTAATGCATTTTGTCTTTGCTCTTTAAGTGAGTTGAAATTGAAGGCCATCAAATTCGTGGAACTAGTTTCTTTAAAAAAATTAAAGAATTAAGAAATATTAATTTTAAAAATCAGGCTTTTAAAACCACACTAAGCTTCTGAATTATATTTTACAACAGAAGTTGCTATTCCCAGATAAATACAATTGCTTATAAATTACAAAATAACAGGGAAAGTAATTTCTACATTTAGAAATTACTGATCACCCTCTTCTATTTGCATATGTGCTTCAGGTAGGGTTTTCATGTTACAGTTACGCTTGCATGCATTTGTGTAGTACTTTGACTAGAGGACAGCAAATGAAATTGTTAGAGCTCTTTGTATCTATGCTCTTCATGCAAAAGAATTAAGACTACTGTCTTTCAACTTGTTTCCAGCACGTATGATTTTAGCCAAATAGTTCTTTTCTTTGTACAGTTTTTAGCGTCCTTCAGAGCTCTGTAATTACATTAGTTCTGCTGTAAGTGTCTGCAATCTTAAAAAAGATTGTCTCTTTCAGTCAGATTAAAATGCTTGCCATAAGCATAGCATGGAGTCTCCTATGTAGGTCTCAATTTAACTTGTAAAGAATGTTGATAATGTTCTAGAACCACACAATTTTTTTAAACCATCTGGTGTTTACTGTGCTGATACTTCTGATTTCAAAACTGTTGCAAATTGTCTTAAGGGTTTTGTATTTCCCATATAATTTTCTCAAACCACTTTTGGGGGTCATATTTTTGAAATTGGTAATCTTAGTAATGGTAATCTTAGTGCCACACCAAATTTTACCCCTGTGGTTTGGCATACAGTACTTAAAGTAAGCACTTGCTCTACTGTGGTGTAGCACCAGAACTGTTTCTGGCATTTTATGTTTAGACATACAAAATGTCATAAGAGTGGCTGTATATGGCTGTATGACTATTTGGAAGTAGACATCTGGCTAGTAGTAACTGTGTTACCAGATGACTAAAGAAACAGTTTCAAAGGGAGGGGAAAGTCCTTTGAAATTAACACCCAGATCTGTACTGTCCTGGTTTCTACTACCTTGATAGCATCAATTCCAGTACATTTTTCTGTTGTTGTTCAATTTTGGTAAGTTTTAGAGCATAACACAAATTATCTTTTAGGTATGATCCCAAAACAGATGTGTGGACTGCTGTGGCCTCCATGAGCATTAGCAGAGATGCAGTAGGAGTGTGTCTTCTTGGTGACAAGTTGTATGCTGTTGGAGGATATGATGGTCAAACATATCTTAATACCGTGGAGTCTTATGATCCCCAGACAAATGAATGGACACAGGTATAGTTTCTGATCAGACCATACACTACTATTAATATTGTTATTTCAAATGTGCCTCCTTTTGCAAGGAGAATTCAAATATTCATTTTCTAAAAAGCACTTTCATTCTAGTCTGTTGTCTCTTTTTTTCCTTTGTGTACCATCTTGAGATGACTTATCTTGAACAGACAGTTGTTAATTTCCAATAAACTGCCTTCCTTTCTTTTGCAAGAGTATAGCTATTTTCTTTGACAATTTCAGCTACTTTTAATAAAATGTATTGCCACATTCCCCAAACTGTCAAAAAGGATTTTGTTTACATGACTTCCTGTTCTGAAGATAAATGATAAATGTGGAATAGTTTTAGCTCTAATGTGTCTCTCAACATTGATTTCGTCAAGGTTTTGGTTGTTTTTTCATTAATAATCCCTTCCTGAGGTGAATACTATGTACAGTGTATACAGGTTTCCGAAAGCCTTTACCCATTTTTCTTTTTGTAGCTTTAAAATAAAAATAATTCTTCAGTTCATGCTCAGAAACCATTATTGTCAGTTCAGAGCTTGGTTACTTTTATATAGCTGCAGGAATGTGTCTCTCTGTGGGAAGAGCACATTCAAGGACATCCTGAGCTGACTGTCCTTTGGTATGTAATACCATTTGAGATACCCTAAAGCATCTACCTCCACAAAAGGTTGGCAGATACAGCACAGAATCTACGGGACACCAAGGCCCTCCTGGAATCCAGTTGCAGACCAAGATGAATGTCCAAGCTCATCTGTAATAGCATTAGACACCAGTATTTAGACTGAATTCAGAACTGAATTCTGATCCACCTGAATATGTTATTCTGGTAATAGCCCCAAATTCTTAATTCAAAAAGAGAACTAAACTGCTGTTTATAAAAATCCCAGAACACAAAAAATTCAACTGTCCATTTCCCTCCATTTCATATTGCTGCAAGCTCTTAAAACACAAGTCATCAAGGAGGATCATCAGAGCTTGGAGCATTCACTGCTACTGGTAATGGTAACCCATGGCATTGTTAGTCCTGCTAAAGGAAGAAAAAAAGTGTACCAGGGGACAGCAACTGCTTCTCACCAGAGGAGAGAAACTGTGCTTCTCACCATTGCATCTAAATGAATCTCACATGTCTAGGTGGTGACCATCTGTATGTACCTTTGTATCCTTAGCCTTGGCCCTTTATATCTCACTGAATGCCATGATCCCAGTATGTAGGATAGTTTTAAACCCTTTCCAGAGGGATTTGGAAATATTTGTGTACCTTCCTTCTCTCTTGATTTGTCAGCAGTCTGCCATGTCTTCACACAACTCAGGAGAAGGCAGTGGAATTTTCTCAGGTGATGGTTGTCAGAGCCACACACAGCTCTATAAAAGTCTGTTGTTCCTGGGGAAAAAAAATAAATAGGGGAGTTGGCATAAACAGCCTTTTATGTCTTCAGGATTGTCTCTGTACCACTTGGTGTGCTATTCACATACACTGCAATACTATGAAGGTTAAAAAGGGAAGCAAGGGGGAGTGTTAGAAACTACTGCCCTCTGTTCAAGTCCAGCAGAATCTCAGCAGAAAAGGGTCTTGCCAGAAGTAAATTCTGTTTGCAATTAAAGAATAAAGACTGGTAAATTTATTCTGATTTCAAGAACTCTTAATAGGATTTTATCAAATAATCAAGTAAAAAGGAGATGTTGCTCCTATAATTTTAGATATTTTCTGTTTCTGAGAAATGCATTATTTTACCACCCTTTGTTCAATTGTCTGACTGTCTAGCTCCTTTATACACAGTTTGTACTATAAAAAAGGTTTCTTTTTGCTGTAATACTGAATAATTGAAATTATCAATAAGAATTGCTTGATGTCATTAGGGCTTTCTCTTGTTTTCAGAGTGCTTCACTCTGGTATATAAAATATCTTTACCTTTTCTTTGTGCTTGTATCCAATTTTGGACCATTTTGTAAGTCATGTTAACAGAGCATGGGTGATATTGTCATTCGGCTGAAGCCGTATCATTGGGGGAAAAAATTACTTAAAGCTGACTGCATTTATCTCACGGATAGTTTGTTTATTTGTTTGTTTACAGGTTGCACCACTGTGCTTAGGAAGAGCTGGAGCATGTGTTGTGACTGTAAAACTCTGAATTATTTTCTCTGGGAAGGTGACATTCTCCTGTGTAGACTCAGAGGATTACTTTTTCCTCAAGCAAACTATGAGTGCACCAATAAACACCAGGTGCAGCATATCTGCCACAGAAAAGTGTTTGGTCTGAAGCTGACATGATGTTCTTATCGACCAATATGAAGCACTTTTTGAAAACTTATCTTTGTCATGCATATGTTACAAGAATTCTACTTGTAAGAAAGTCAGCTGCAACCTGCCAGTTGGCAGCAGAGGACTTCTGTTTGAGAAGTGCTAAGAAAATGAGTGAACTCACTGTAATAATCAAATGTTATGGTTCCAGGGCCTTGATTTCCCCAAATGCAGAGCAATGATGCTATAAATGGATATACTTTGTTATAATTGGGTCTGTCTCTGGATGAAACAAGTTATAGGATTGGACCTCATAGATTTAATTTGCCTGTAATAAATGCAAATAGGTATCTGAGTGACTACAAGGCAGGCTAACAAACCAATGCAAATTATTGTAAATGGCAGGTGTAATGCCTGCCTTGGAAATGAAGTTGTGTATTTGGTGAATCTTTTGCACTTTTTATCATCATTCCTAGTTTAGAAAACTTTTTATTTAACCAAAGTCTTATTTTAAATATTGTCTTATGCTAACAGAAACCTGCTGTTTAATAATTTCTGACAGATATTTTTGACATCCAGTGTACTTTTTGGATTTTCAAAGTTGTTATGCAAGATGCAGAACATCATACCTTTTTCTCTGCTTTGGTTCTTGTATTTACTTTGCTATTTGTATGAGTTATTGGAAGAATTCTAAAGTGTGATAA
>JANPWX010000067.1:4708206-4781034 GCA_024734555.1 Trochalopteron elliotii | reverse complement strand
TGCGGGCGGTGGCACTTGCGGCCTGTTCAGGGGCGGGAGGCGCGGTGGGAACGGCCGCCAGCAAGCTGCAAGGGGGGCCTGGTGTGCTTGCTTGCACTCCCGTGTTTGTTTACTTTCTCATGGAAAGACTTCGGGTGGAAGGGAGCTTAAAGGTCATCTAGTTGCATCGCCTCTGCGATGGTCAGGGACATCTTCCAGCAGCCCGGTTTGCGCAGGGCTCCATCCAGCCTGGCCTTGTACACTGGTCTTCTACGGATAAGGTGTCCACAACTTCCACGGGAAACCTGTTCCAGTGCCTCTCCACCGTCACAGCAAATACCTCTTAATAACTAATCTAAACTTCCTCTCTCAGTCTGAAGCCATTCCGCCTCGTTCTGTGCCTGCATGCCGTTATAATAGTCCCTCTCTGTCTACCTTGTAGGTTTCCTTCAGGTAATGAAAGTCCACAATTAGGTCACGCCAAAGCCTTCGCTCCTTCAGGCTGAGCAATCTCAGTTCTCTCAGCCTTTCCTCAGAGACAGAGGTGCTTCATCTCCCAAATCATCTGGGTGGCCTTCCTCTAAGATTTTTTAAATTATTTTTCAAAATCAGACGTCATTGTCAGATGTCGTTTGTGAGTGTGGCATGTACTGGTTGCATTTTTGTGGTTCTTGAGAGCAGAACACAGATTCAGTGTGAAGAATGCCTCAGTTTACATTGACCCAAAGGAAGGGATAAGAACTTGTGGGAGACTTGAGCAAGCCTGACAGGCATTTGGTGGACAGCGGATGTTGGTGTTTACTTTATGACATATGGGGATATAAGTCACGATAGCAGGCTGTGAAACAAACATGGGCTTTGTCTTATACCCAAGTTACAGAAAAATATCTGTGGGTGGTGTGAAAGAAAAAGGACATTCAGAAATTTTCTCTGTTGGAAGTCAAGAATCTCTTTCTATAGTGTATTGCTTTGAGATCTTAGCTTTTAAGACGCAGCAATTCAGAGTAACAAAAAGGTTACCTATCTCTGTAAGAGTGAATGTTGAGCCTTCTGTGTTTTACAAACTTAAGGATGATTTCTGGTCCCAGACTTTTCTATTAAACTTAGAGAAGTATTAACATTGTGGTCTTTGAACTAGAAGGGAAGAGTCTCATGCAATTTTTTAATTCTTGTAACTAAGAGGCATAAATAATAGTTTTAATAGAGTCACAGTTCTCTATGCATACACCCAGCAGCAGAAACTTCAATTCTTTCCACTCAAACTGAAAGAACTTTCATGTGGGATTTTGGTACTTTGGTTCATTAGAATCACACAGAATTTGTGTTTGGATTATTTGGGCAGGGTTTACCTCCACAGTACTCAGTTGCTAACATGCTGGGAAATTGTAGTATTGTTATATCTTATGATTTTAAGATGTATAATTTCCTACCTTTTTTTTTCCCCCAGCAAGTATTCAGTCTGTATGAAAAGGCTTGGTCTGGTTCGCCTGTGCAGTTTGCTTGGCAGAAAACTTTAGGAAATTTTCTTGCTGTAACAGGGTAAGACTGCAACTGTTTATTGCATTTGCCCATCAAAATTGCTGATAAAGAAAGGGCATTATTCTATATATTAATCTCTTTTAGGGGTGATCGTGCTGTGAAAATTTTTGATCGTCATGGTCAGAAGAGAAATGAAATCAGCCTACCAGGGTAGGTACTAAGATAGGTTTAAATTATTTTCTTTGTTGTTTTCTTTAAAAATGCTTCTCTTCTGGTGAGATTCTTAGACAATCCAAGAAATTTGTAGGATGCTATACTATCTCTGGTGAACATACGTGGCAGAGAAGACAAATTTTATAAATAAAATGTAAAAAAAACCCCTATCACATTAAGTAGGATCATCATGAGGTTGTGTACAATATATCCTTGTGTTTTTGCTACTGTTGATTTTCTAACAGTTGCTTATAGTGGCTTTGCTGAGGAAAGATACTCCTTTGGTTTACATCAGTGGCATAAATGTACACATTGGCATTGTTGCTTTAGGTCAAGATGATACTTCTGAAGTGAGTCTTTTTTTTTTCCCAGCTTATCACACTTTGGTTCACATCAGAGAGTGGTACAGGAGTTTACTGGATTTTTTTCAGATTAAATTTAAAAACTTGTGTACTTTGGAAGATGCATTGAACTTCTTAAAAGGCAGTCAGACCATAGGAACAGGCTGGATATGAACCAGGGGAAACCTCCCTAGGGAAAAATGGTGTGACATTGCGTCATCATATTGGTTTGCTCAATAAATACGCTTTTATTGGGCACCATTAATACCTCATGTAGTGTCATTTGTATACTGCTCATCTCTTCTTAACACTTTAAGCTGTTCTTAGTCATCATGGAAATTACCTGATTAATTTCAATTAAGATAAACTCCTTAGTTAAGGCAAAACTCCCATGGTCTTTAAGGCTAGAACCTCTAGTCAAGAGTATAACTTCCAGATCATCACTTACATAGCCCTGTGTCATTGGTAAATATGAGCCAGGCTCACTTAGCTCCCCAAGAAGTCTAGAAATCCAGCTATTGCAGTTCATGGTACTTACCACCTTGCACCAAACCAAGAGATGCACCAGACTCACTGTATTTCACTGTCCATCATGTCTTGCTGTTTAGGTTAAGTGTTATTCATAATATGGTCTGGCTGTGTCAGTCTCTTTTGTTTGGTAATATCCATGGCCCAGGTCTTTCTGGGCAGTGTTTTGTACAATGTATGATAAATGCACATTCTCTCTGGAAAACTGTCCAAAGTGAGGACAGCTGTGTGGAATCAGAGCTGTATTATTGGAAAAATAATCCCAACTCTGAATAGCCTCTGATAAACCAGAACCTTACAGAGGACTGTCACTGTCTCTTGAAAATCAAGGTGACAGTATTTCAAGTACTAGAACATATGTAGCAGTGTCTTTTGTGACCTTCCTCGCAGCCTCTGTCATCAGTGAGATTTGAGTAAGAGTGGTGTTGCTATAAAACTAGTTTACAGATAAATCTGCAATTTGTCATAGATTTGCAGGGGAGCAGAAAGGAAGAATAGGGACTCAGTTGCATAGTTCTGGCTGTTTCTGTACACTTACAAACACATTTTAACATTCTTAGTGATTTTTTTTTCTTCAGTAACTGTGTTGCTATGGACTGGGATAAGGATGGAGATACTTTAGCAATAATCACAGACAAATCTAGCACCATATTTCTGTGGGATGCAATCACAAACAAAACAAGCCAAGTAGACAGTGGCATGAGGTAAGTTGTTTTTTTTTTTTAACGTGTATTTGAAGACTTGGACCACTATGACTTGTTGATGTGGAGGCTGTATTTCAAGATCATCTTTTTATTGGAGTCCTCATATATACTGATTAAACTAATATACCACAGTTCATTGCTAAATCATTTTTGTATGATTTGCTTGTTTTCAAGTGTTTGTTGTGGATGGGGATTTTGGGGGTTACAGGGTGTTAGTTTATTTTTTGAGTGTCAGCAGTTTCATAGTCTGTAGAGAGCTTCCTTCAATGTTACGACTTTGTGGGAGCAACAAGGATGAGTGAAATTTTTTTATGTATCTGCATTGGCTACTCTTTCTGCTAAATTTTTCACACCAGCTAAAGGGAGTTTAAAAGTGAAGGAGGTGATATCAGTGGTGCTAAGATTTTTTTTCCCCCTTAGATTAATAAGGGGGCTAAAATGCTGTTCACAAAGTAGACTAGTTTAGGATGGAAGGAGATATCTAAGGTTCAAAGCCCTTACCTTTCTGAATCTGGCCACAGACTTTAAACTCTTCTGAGGTCTGCATAACCATCAAGCATTGGATTAATAGATAAGGTTGGTTGAACAATTAAATTTTTGACTTCTTTGAGTCTATTCCACTAAACTCTTGCATTCTACATTTCAGCATTTCTTGTAGGAAAGAGTGGAAACAATTCTGTCCTATGTTTGTTAGGATGTATGTTATACGCGTGTTGTATTGTGGGAATGAGCAGACCATATTGTACCATTTTTGAGTGTGAACAAATACTATGGGGAGAAGAGTAACGTGCCAGTATGCAAAAACCCCATAGAAGGTACTTAACAGAATGGAGTCTGCAGTTAATTGCAGTTCCTTCATGACCTTTCTCTCTAATACTGGAGGTAAATTGCTTACTGGAGGCAGTCTTGCTAGAACATTATATATCAATGTAAGTCCCTAATCCTTTCTTTTTGTCACAGTGTTATTGCTTAAGCAGAAAAAGCACCAAGACATAAACAGTGTGATAATGAGGCTTTTCTGAAATTAGAAAAGCTGCCTTATATGCAAATCAAATATATTGAAGGTCGTTTCACATGTCAATATTTCAGATTTGTTTCAAATTTCTATTGCATGCCTACAGTGAAATTTAAAAAGATGAGAGGGACTGCACTAATTAGAAAATTGTGGTTTAAATTTTTTTGCCAAGAAGCTCTTTGTTTTTTAACATGATGTATAGTATCTGTATAGCCTTAAATATACATCAAAATAGGCCTTGCTCTATCTTAAACTTGAAATTAAAATAGATCTTTCTAACTTCTTTATTACATTGACTAGAACAAGACCTACTCACTTTTGAGTTGGCTAAATGCATAGGGTTATTTAAGTACAAAGAAACCAATACAGAAAGTGACTGGAAAACTACCAATGATTCCATCCAGAACTCTTGATGTTTGCAGACCCACTTTGCATTTGTATCAGTCATGTTACATTACCTCATACAATTTTGTATTACTTTTACTATCTTCTGCATACTTTGATAATTCTGATATTGGTAGAGAGCATTTGCTTAATTTAAAAGTTCTCCTCAGTCTGTATGACTCATAGAAATTAAAGACAAATGCAGAATTTCTTATGCAAAATATGTGAACACATGAAAGGAATCTCTACTACACAAAGTAAAATTTTTCTTTGTTTTAGGGATGCAATGTCTTTCTTGTTATGGTCTCGAGTTGGAACTTTACTTGCTGTTGGAACAACAAAGGGAAACTTACTGATATATAACCGTCAGACTTCTCGCAAAATTTCTGTTCTTGGTATGGACTGGTTTGAAACTACTCTGGCACGTGTGAAAGTGGAATTTTGCTAATATACATAGTTTTCTTTCCAGTTCTCTATATGAATATGCAAGTAAAAAATATGCTCATACTCAACTTGCACCTTCTCCTCTGGTGTACTCAGCAGAGTATTTTTAGAGTATACTAATATATATATATATATATATATAAATATTTCATACTGCCTTACTGCCTCATGGGGGACTTGTATTACCTTTTGCAAAGGATTTATGTAGTTGTTCATTTGCTAAGTTACTCTTTCTTACCTGCTTAGAGTACCTTTGGGCATAAAGGCTAAGGATGTAAGACAATCCCCAGAAATGTGATGCAAATAAATGGAAGAACAGGGGCTGTGTTCTTTCATATAAAGTCAAAAGACTTCCATCTGAGAGCAGATTTTTTAAAAAAAGTCTCTGGCAGGTTGTTTCATATTCTGACAATCTGTGTTTGAGTGGCCGAACTCCATCACAGACTTTTTTTGTAGTTGTGTTTGCTTTGTGTTGTATAGGGTTTTTTCCTTTTCAGGTAAACACACAAAGAAGATTACTTGTGGCTGTTGGAGTATTGAAAACCTCCTTGCTTTAGGTGGTGAAGACAAAATGATTACTATAAGCAATCAGGAAGGAGATACTATAAGACAGGTAGTATTTGTTGTGCGCATTTGATTTTAAGGTGTACATTAATACTCCTGGTTCCCAACAAAGCTCGGCTATGGGAGCTTGGCCTTTTGAATCCCAGTGCTTTCAAGGACAAGGAGCTCTTTTCTTTCAGTATATTTTATGCTAATGTGTCATTAAGACCCAAACTGACCTCATGTTTTCTCCAGTGATTTTCTTGATTTTGGTTCTAAATGTACCAAAACTTACCCTGTCTGTCCTTATGCAAAAGTATACATGGCAGGAATAATGCAATTATTTGTCATCAGTCTGTGCTACATTAACTGTTGATTTCTCAATCTGCGCTTCTTTCTTGCAGACCTCAGTCAGCTCAGATCCCAGTGACATGCAGTTCTCAGTTATGAAGAGTGATGAAAGAGTATCAACCAGGGAAAGCACAGTAAGAAGTCACTACAAAATACTGTAGTTCAAGTGGAAATAATCCAGCAGGATACCTCCATGTGCCCTGCTGCCTTTTCTTCTGAGGAAATGGAGCAGACTTCTGTAGGAGAAAGTCCTGAATTTGAGATGTGTGTTCTGCTGAGCCTGCATTTAGATTTGTGAACCACTGGCTTATGCAGGGGAATGTCCTGAAAATCGCTTCCACTGTTGATGAAGATTCAGAATTCAAATCCATGGGATTCTAAGGGATTATTCAAATTCCTACATCTCATCTTTTAGTGAAGATATAGGGCCTTACTTTAAAGTTATGCCATTCTTGTCATGTTAATTTTTCTTTTCATTCATTGGCAGGTAAGTGTAGTGGTTGGCAAGAGGACTCTCTTCCTTTTTAATTTGAATGATCCTGATAACCCAATTGATCTGAAATTTCAGCAGCCTTATGGCAGTATTGTAAGCTACAAATGGTGAGCAGAACTTTCTTAATTAATTATTCTAGTATTAAGAAGCTGAGTATTTTCCAAGTAGTTCCAATAAATGCTGGAATCACAATCATCTATCTCTTGCTCAGACTGGATTTTTCTTGGCTGTATTGTAGACTTTTCAGTAATTCTTTTCCGAACACAATTTCTTTTTCCGTTCTTTAATTGCTGTTAAAGAACAGCAATTTTTTAACTGTTCTACTTGATGATTCAATAGCTATAAAAACAGTATCTTCCAACAGAATCACTGTTGGTATGCTCAGCTTTAAACAAAAATATGTTGCTCTCTTGACAGAAGATTAAACTGAGGAGTTTATGGGGTTTTTTCTGTTTGGATGAGTAACTGATGAAAGAGCTAGGAGTTGGTCCTTCAGATAGTTTGTCAACATGGAATTGACATCCCTTTATACTACAACTCTAAGAAAACCTGAAGCTGTATGCTTCTTAGTTTATGGCCATGTGTAACAAGGTGTCCCTGGGCTCTTTCCCTTGCAGTGATTTTTCTTGCAATTGGGCTAATGAGATATTGTTTGAATTTGTCTTTACATGCTGTAACTATTTGTGCCTTAACCTCATTATTTCTGCTTGACACTATGAAAAGTAAACAGAATATTCACAAATTTGTTGCTTTGGTATTTCCACTGTGTTTGCAGTTCCCCTAAGGGCACAGTGACTGGCATTATTGTTTTGACATGGGACCACATAGGCCAGAACCTTGAAATGAAAGTTGCCATCTTCTGGTATGCTTATTTCAATGAAGATACCAGAAACCTTTCTCCTGGCATCACTGCCATATGTGCAGCTGAAAATAAAGTGGCATTATAGAGTACAGGAGAGAATGAAGATGACTTGCAAGGCATCTGGGCACAGACATGGTTCTGTCCTTTAAGGATCTTTGATAGTTTTCCCTTAACCTGTTCTGTATTATATGGTTCAACATGATATATATGAATTCCCATAATTTATTTATGTTTTTTTGTTAGTGGGAGGTGTTGGCCGTACTCCAGCAGTCTGAAAGAAAATGCTTTTTGCACATTGCATTAATAGATCTCTTTTCTAAATTGTTGCTTTTTTGTAACAGGTATGGTGATGGCTACATTATGATTGGTTTCTCTCGAGGGTGTTTTGTAGTCATTTCTACACACATTCGTGAAATAGGACAAGAAATCTTTCAAGCTCATAATCATAAGGATAATCTAAGCAGCATTGCCATATCACAGTCATTAAACAAAGCTGCATCATGTGGAGACAATTGGTAAGTGGTAGTTTTATATATAAATAACAGAATTCATCTCCCAGTACTGGAGCTACTGGGCATTCATGCAGTGCTTCCTAAGGCTTCAAGGCTCCCTAAGAAGTGAATTTAGAAAAGGTAAGATGAATTACTCTGTGGAACTGCTGCTCTGTCAAGGGTTAGGGGAAGCTGTTAATGACAAAAATCTCTGCAACTGTAATTAATATAATTAATTGGAAACAAGAAAGAAATAAACTTTAGTATATGTTATTTGTTTTGATTCATTTTTTTTCTGTTATGTTGCTTGGCTACAAAAAGTCCAAATTTCTTTACTGAGATTTATTGAGCGAGTGTAAACATCTGCTTGACAACAGGAGAAAAATTAATTTAAATCTCTACTGAGTATGTTGATACCTGATATCCTCCTCTCTAGTGTTTGGTCCTACCTGAAGTCTAGACAAAAGTTGAAAAGTGTGAGCACTTAAGGAAATAAATAATTGAATATACTGGAGTTTTTCCAAAATGTTTTGTGCATATGATAGAATAGCTCCTTTAACTCCTTATCTGCTAATCCCTGATTCTGTGATATCTGAATTCTTCAGCAAAAGGGGAATTGTGTCATATTAGAAGTCAAACTGTTCTTTCTGTCCTCAGCTCTGTGTAGGACCAGCTGCTGATTTATGACACTTGCACATCAAGAGTGCTATAACTATGAGCAAAACATGGTGCAACTTCAAGCACTTGAGCTATTGTTCAGTAGTGGTTATTTCTTTAAGGAGTGGTTTAACTTGCATTGAGTGACATGACAGCATAAGTAAACTCTCACCCTGTCCCTTTTATATGCAGCAGGATTGAAAGTATTTTTTGCATCTGTGTTTCAAATGCTGTGTGTCCATCAGTAATGTCTTTAAAAAAAAAATACTGTAGCAGATCAAAAGGGAAAAATAGTCTGTTTCCCAGCCCTGAATTCTTTCAAATTGGATTTGTGCCTTTCCTCAAATTTTAGTTCTCTGAACAAATATTTTTGTACTGTGATACAGTGATACATTATTTTCAGTGATGGATAATAATGTGTTGATTTTTAGGAAATTAAAGGCATTTTGCATTTGTGTTCTACTTTTTGTTCCATTAGGCTCTCTTGATTGGACTGGGTTTCTTCCAGTTCATGACGACTAAGATTTAGATGGGTGGGAATGACTGACTCTTCATTTTGTTTTAGCATCAAAATCCATGATCTGACAGATATGAAAGAAATGTATGCCATAATAAACTTGGATGATGAAAACAAAGGTACGTTAACTTTCCCCGTGGGGATAGAAATTTTTACAAATTAAGTAAACTGGAATTTTGACAGTGTCGCTGTTCATGGAGTGAAAGTACTGCTGTTGGAAAAACTGTGTAAATATAAAATTTTTCAAAAACTCCTGCTTTCCCAAGTTGGATTTATTAGGTGATCTGTAGCAAAATGGGAGCATATTTTTACCTATTCAAAGTATAGAGAAGTACAGCTCCCAGAATATTTGATCAGTTAATGTTGTGCAGTTTTGAATCTGTATTACAATATATTTAATTATTACAGTAATACACCTAACTGGTTTCTGCTTCTTTCCATGATTTTTTTTTGTGCTTTTCAGCACGTCTTGTATTGACATTGATATTTGATCTGTTTTTGTCCTGATGTACAGGACTTGTGCCTGTGGCTTCAGTGAACAGTGTTACAAAACCATTTTGAGTAGTGAATTTTCACCTTTATCTCCTCGTGTAGCGTTTGCAAATGCTTCAGTTATTGTCAAGTAGCTGGTTGCCTCCAGCATTTTGATTTCTAAGAACCTTTCTTTTAAAATTTTTTTCTTTTTAAGAAATTTAGGATACTTTCAGCACAGCACTTCCCTGTCTCCCTTGGACTATTGGTGTTAGTCAGTTAGAGTATGATTTTTCTAATGACATTTTCAGACACTGAGGAGCAAACACCAGTTCTATGTTTAGTACTTGCTGATTTGGCAGTAAGGGGAATAAGATGGAATTCTGCTCAGCTCCTTCCAGTATTATGGATCACATTGAATGTGCTGCCTGAACTGTCAGTGTTGAAAAGAGGAGGAATGTTGATCAGTTTTGTAACAGATCTGTGATCTGGTCTAGTGGAAGGTGACTTGCACCCAGATGGCCTTTAACGTTCCTTCCAACTCAGACCATTCTGTGGTTCTGTGAAGTCTTCACTCTCAGGAAAATGCTATATTAGTAAATTATGTGTTTGATTTGAGTGATTCTAATTGATCTTGGAATTGTATTAATTGGTTAGCTGTAAGTACATTAATAAATATATTCTAGATATTAATTCCTACCATTTTCACAGTTTAGAGCAAAATAATTGCTTGTTGGTTACAGTAGTTAAAGAAAGGACTGTATTTTTTTACAAAAACTTATGAACATTTTAGGTGTAGATCAGATGGCTTGGACAGATGATGGACAGCTGTTGGCAGTATCTACACGAAGAGGATCACTCCATGTTTTCTTGACAAAGCTTCCAATCCTTGGAGATGCTTGCAGTACACGGATTGCGTACCTCACTTCTCTTCTTGAAGTCACCATAGCAAATCACGTGGAGAACGTATGATAACCTCTTCCTTTTAAACTTCATGTAGATGTAAGTAAAGTAAGTATTAAAAGTGGATGAAAATTGTAATTTTTTTTGTTTGTTGTCTTACAGGAGCTGCCAGTCACAGTCTCTGTTGAAGTCGAGCCCAGTTTTGTTGCTATTGGTGTTTATCATTTGGCTGTAGGAATGAACAATCGGGCTTGGTTTTATGCACTTGGAGAGAATAGTAAGCAATAAATTTATTCTCTTAAAGCTAACGCAGCGCATTGTCTTATTTTATTAATTCAGTATTGTGTTTAGCAGTTCTGGACATTCCACGTTCTACAATAAAAACTTGAATTGCCTATGGTCCTGCTAGGATGAGAGAATAATTTTTGCAGGCTGAAACAGTTATGGCAAAACATTATAAATAATAGAAATAAAACTTCTCATTTGAGGTATTGGTCATGAAATGTAGACTGTTGTTTATTTGTTTTTTGCACATCATCTTGTTAATCAATGAAGGACTTCAGGCTTTTGAGACATTCTATATCTGTGTCTTAAAGTACCAAGTTTGGCAAGGTACCTAGGAACTATGATCAGAGAGTTTAAATTTTCAGTTTGGTAGATCTTCATGTTGTTTCTATGAGATAAGGAAAATTTGGTTATGCTGTGTCCAAATTTTAGATGGTGGATTTCAAGCTTTCATGTTTTTCTAAGCATCCCCTTTTTGTCAGTGACAGTAAATTAAATAAAACTGTAATAATAGTAGTCAGAGTTGCATAAGAAAAGAGTTTCTTTTGTAGTTTCTAACCAGTTCTCTGACTTCTAAGAAGAAAGTCTCTTTATGTGTGTCTCGTCTCCTCTCTGCTCAGTTGTGAGATTTTCACATCTGCTTACTCAGCTGCAAGTTTAGATAAGCAAAGACCTGTATAAAATCAAAATATTTTTATCTTATCTTTTCTGTTTGAATCCTTTAGATGTAAAGAAGCTTAAAGATGTGGAGTACCTGGGGACAGTAGCAAGTATGCACCTTAATTCTGATTATGCTGCTGCTCTATTTGAGGGTAAAGTCCAGTTGCATATGGTAAGAGCTCTGGCAGTTTGGATTGTTGAACTAATGAGTTGATATAAGCTGAACAAGTAAATGTAATTTTAAAAAGTAAATAAAATTCAATGATCTTCAGTTAATGGAAATAAAAGTTAAAAATTCTTCAGAATAGTTTTGCTGTCTAAGTAAAATACAGAGCTGAATTTCTGTAGACTTAGAAATACAACCTAGACTAGAACAGGTGAAGAGAAACGTTTTCTTGTCAGCTGTCTAACAGGTTTTATTTTGAAGGTCTCTGGTAATGTGGAAAAAGCAGATGCTGGGTTCTTAAGGGATGCACATGCAAAGTTTTTTTCATATAATTTTCTACAGTTTGATACAAGCAACACTATGATACCCTGTTGTTAACAGTGGAGATTTTCAGTTCATTCTGTTCTTTATATTTAGATAGAAAGTGAGGGTTTGGGTGCTCAGGAAGAACGAGAAACTCGTCTTTTCCCAGCAGATGATGATAAATACCGAATTTTGTGCCATGCTTTAACTAGTGACTTCCTCATATATGGTACAGATGTGAGTATTACTTCTTTTAAATGATCTTTTTAGATGGAATATGTTTCTGTCTGAATTTTGATTACTGCTCATGCTTTTGGCAAAACAAAAAGTGCATCTGTGAACTTTAGAGTGGATTATTTTCTATACAAGAACTTTGAGCAGATACAGTCAAAATTGCACCCAACTTCCTTTACTGTTGCATTTATGTGACGTGCCTTGGCAGGAAGGTTAAGTTTTGCTTTTACTAGTGTTTGTTGCAAAACATTGCTTTTAATAGCAGAACTCAATTCTATTGCATTAGTGAGAGGGTTGGCAATGAAAATGTCTTCCAGATATAAGAAAAAACATAGCATTTGCCTTGCAAATTTGTTGATTTAGATGGTGATGTGAAAAATGTGGATAAAAAGGTACTCATGTATACATAAGTGTCATAGCATAAATTAAAGCCTTGACTTGCTACTGAAGCCTTTGTCCAGACAGAATTTTTCAACAAAAATAGGAATTAAGGAGGGCACTGAAGAAGAATGAGGACATGCTTATGGATTTTCTGGAGATTTTTTTTTATGTATGAGGGTAGTTTTCTGTCCTTTTAATATTTTCTGGCTCTGGGAATACAGGGCATGTTTGGCACTGTAGTATCATGCTCTTTATGATATTGACTGATGTATTGACCTTCCAGAGGAAAGGCAGAGCTATCTCTGGTTTAATAATTGATTTAATAACTTGAGTGTGAGTTTTGTAGCAGATGAGGCCTTTCCCACCTCCTCAGTACCTGAACTGATACTGGTAAATTTGAAGTACTAAATTTGCAACTGATCAATTTGATGTGTACAAATTCTACCACTGATGTCAAAAGCTTTTTTAAATATACATTTTTTTTAACTATACCTGTAATCACAAATCCGTTTGATTGCTTTTATTCCCTGAGTTAAGTGCCTCTTTTCTTAAGAATGTGTGGTTCTTCCTTGGAAGCAAATTTTACAGCTTTTTGTGAGGGTTAGGCTTCTCTCAGCAATGAGACAGACATTTCATTTGTTTAGAGAACTGCACAGTAAGCACTTGGCTCCACAAAGCAGAGGGAGATAAATATCAAAACCAAGAGAAAAACCCTTCACACCTGCCAAATCCTTTCCTTGTCCCCCAAAAGTTTTTCCTGTCTTACTCAAAACAGGGTATGAGCATGAAGCAAAAACACCCTCTTGAAAGTACTTTTTTTGAACACTCGGTACTCTAAGATGGAAGACACTACAGCCAAATTAATTACCTGCTTGCCACTTACTGATGTAATTATTAACATTTTCTATTATTTCTTGTTAGACTGGAGTTATTTATTATTTCTACATTGAAGACTGGCAATATGTGAATGAATATCGACACGCTGTCAGTGTGAGAAAGGTTTTTCCAGATCCCAATGGAACCAGATTGGCTTTCATAGATGACAAAAGCGATGGCTTTGTCTATTGTCCAGTAAGTTTGTGTGGGATACCAGCACAATATATTTATAAGCATGCTTTTCAACTCTAGAGTGTTTTTAATAGAAAATGAAGAAGATTTTGTCACTCCAGCATGTATGCTGATAGAAGAAATTGGCAAGGAAGCTTGAAGATAATTTAATGGTAATGTAAGAAAATAAAATCGGTCATACTAGATCAGGACAATATCATTATACTAACTTCCTGATTGGTAATTTTCTAAAATGTATGTGTTTGTGTATTTAAATACAGATAATTTAGCCAGTTTCACTGCCCCTCTCTATACTTTTTTTTAAGAGTAGTAAATATCATTTATATAATGTATGTTTTCTCTGCTTCAAATTTAAATTCTTGTATTATTCAGAATCACTGCTTATAAGGAAACTTTTTCTTGAAACAATTTTCATATTTCTACACTACTTATATTGTTTTTAAAATTTTTAATCACAGCTGGGATGAATATTTTGTTTCTTGCCTTAGTCACTTGGTAGTAATTTTACTTTTGCATTATATGTAGGTAAATGATAGAGTATATGAGATTCCAGACTTCTCACCAACCATTAAAGGAATCCTGTGGGAAAACTGGCCAATGGATAAAGGTGTTTTTGTTGCCTTTGATGATGATAAAGTATACACTTACGTTTTTCATAAGGATGCCATTCAAGGTACCACAGGCTCTTTAAAAAGGTTATCCTTAAAGATTATACTATTTTAGTTAACAAAGTAAAACGTGTTCTGAATTTTTATTTGTCTTAAATAAAATGCGTATATAAATCAATAGTACTACAGAAGATTTGAAGTGCAACTGATGAATAAAAAACTGGTTACTTTGCAGGGTTCTCTGTAAGGCTTCAAAGCATTTTGGTCTCAACTCCGTAAGCTACTATAATATTTCATCTGAAAGTTACAAGTGCTTCAATTGTATTTTGAAGCATTCATGAGAAAAATCTCAGGATCGGGGTGACAAAACTTGTATTCACTGAAAGTGTTAAAGTTGTAAACATAGCCGTTTCTATATTTGCAAGAGAGAAACGTTTAAATTTACCTACAAATATTTGGAAAAGGATCTTACTGTTTTAGAAGCTTTATATTCTGTATATTTACTGAAAGATGTGTGCCTTTGTAGTTGCTGCTGACTGCCAGAATTACAGACCCTGAATTAATGCCCTGCAAATATACATGTTTCCAGCTGCTTGCTCTACTTTTTACCATGTAGGGATTTTTACAAGATGTCTTTTTTTTTCTTTCTGATCTTTGAATCTAGGATCAAGGATTATTTTGGCAGGTGGCATGGAAGTCCCCTATTCCTATAAACCTTTATTGTTGTATAATGGAGAATTAACTTGTCAGACTCAGAGTGGGAAAACAAACAATATCTTTTTAAGTACTCACAGTTTCCTTGGCAATTTGAAAGACTTTGGACCCGATATGCTGAGACAAATGCTTACTCAGACTCTAATGTTGAAAAGGTACATCTGCATTTTAATTATATTGTGTAAATTGTTTTCTTCTGTGCTTACAGTTCAGTATAGCATATCTTGCTGATTTTAAAGTGTCCTGCTGAATACTGATAAATCAGATTGATCTGTAAGTTCACGTAGCTCTCCAGGCAGACCAAGCAAAGCAAATGACCCAGTGGTCATCTGGGTTTTTTTCACTGTTGAATAAAAGGCAAAAGTAATTTTTTCAAGACTTATTTGGGATTTTGTGACAGTGGCTCTTCTGAAACTGGTTGAAGATGCTTCTGTTGTACTCTCCTCCCTCTGTAATGACACAAAGCAAAATCAGTATAATGGAAAGAATGTCAGAGTAGGGAAAGCAGATGGTTTCCTGAAAAAAGTATGGTAGAAACAGGAAAAATAGAACTGTAAGGTACACATTTATGGTTTTCCTTTCTTCCTGATACATTTCTCTCTATGGCTTAGGAGTAAATGTTTTGTATGTTTTCTCTAACAGAGAGGAAGAAAAATGTTGAGAGGGAGCTTTGAGTATGACTCATACCTGAAATTAAAAGAGTTGTGTGTTTTACCTTCTGTAGGTTTTCTGAAGCATGGGAGGTTTGCAAACTTCTGAATGACCAGTCTTGTTGGAATGAGCTGGCCAAAGCTTGCTTACATCATATGGAGGTGGATTTTGCAATACGTGTTTATCGAACATCTGGTAATGCTGGGATGGTGATGTCACTAGAGCAAGTAAAGGTAAAATGTAAAGTCTTACCTAGGAAATATGGTCATTTAATTCCTCTTTAAGAATTGCTGAATTCTTGGGTTTTTTTGCAGGGGGAAGGAGTTGTTTTTGTTCAAACAGAAGTTGAGTTGCTTTCAAGGGACACAGAGGATAAAGTGTCCAAACTACAGACTGTTATCTTGGTTTTCTCTTGAAGTGGTTGCAGTCTCTATTGGACTGCACAGTATTTCTTTCTGCATTTACTTGACAACAGCAGAATGTATTCATGTCTCAGGCATTGAGAGGCTCTTATTGCCTTTTGTTATTTTTGAGAAAATGTTGACATCTGCTATTAAAAAAAAATCCAAAACAAAACCAGATTGCATTTATACATCTAAAAGTGAAATAGTGCCTCAAAATTATACTTCTGCAAATTGCTGGTTTTAGACACTGTTAGCAGTAGTGGCACATAAGGGCTTTTTCTGATTTATAGAATCCAATACACATCATTGTAAAATGTAAGGATATTTTATTTTACTGTTTTGCTTTATTTTTCGTGCTAGATTATGTTATTTATACATTATTTATTTTCTTTTGGACTACTTATGTACCTATTATGTCTTTCTACAGGGAATAGAAGACCACAACCTTTTAGCAGGACATCTTGCAATGTTTACTAGTGATTTTAATCTGGCTCAGGATTTGTATCTGGCATCCTCCTGTCCTATTGCTGCTCTTGAGGTATTCATTTAAGATGTGTATATTTTCTGCTGGTTTTGTATCCAGGTTAATGCTGAAATATTTTACCTTCTGATAATTTTGTCCTTTTATGGTTTTGATCTTGCCATTGTGTGACTAGAATCATAGACTATCCTGAATTGGAAGGCAACCACAAGGATCACTGAGTCCAACTCTTGGCCCTGCACAGGACAGCCCCAAGAGTCACACCATGTGCCTGAGAGCATTGTCCAAATGCTTCTGGAACTCTGCCAGGCTTGGTGCTGTGATCACTACCTTGGGGATCTGTTCCAGTGCCCAACCACCCTCTGGGTGAAGAACCTTTTCCTGAATGATATCCAATGTAAAACTGCCCTGACACAGCTTCAGGCTGTTCCCTTGGGTCCTGTGTTTGGGCACCACAGAGAAGAGATCAGTGTCTGCCCCTCGTCTTCTCCTCACAAGGAAGCTGCAGACTGCAATGAGGTCTCCCCTCATTCTCCTCCAGGCTGAACACACCAAGTCCCCTCAGCCACTCCTCACATGGCTTCCCCTCAAGACCCTTCACCATCTTTATTGCCCTCCTTTGGACACTCTCTAATAGCTTTAAATCCTTCTTAGGTTGTGGTGCCCAAAACTGCACACTAGGCTCAAGGTGAGGGCACCCCAGAGCAGAGGGGACAATCCCCTCCCTGGCCTGGCTGGTGATGCTGTGCCTGATGCACCCCAGGACAGGGCTGTCCCTCCTGGCTGCCAGGGCATTGTTGACTCATGTTCAGCTTGTCATGGACCAGGACCCCCAGGTCCCTTTCCATGTCACTGCTTTCCAGCATCTCATTCCCCAGTCTGTCTGTACCTCCAGGGTTGCCCCATGCCATTTGCAGAGTCTGGCACTTCCCCTCGTTAAACTTTGTACAGTTGGTGACTGCCTAGTCCTCTAATTTGGCATGGTTTCTCTGCAGGGCCTCCCTGCCTTTCAGGGAGTCAAGAGCTCCTTCCAACCTAGTATCATCAGCAAACATATTTATTTTACCTTTGGGTCCTGTATCCAAGTCATTTATAAAGATGCTGAGGAGGACGGGCCGAGGATGGAGCCCTGTGGAACCCCACCAGTGACAGGTCCCCACTCTGTCACCCCATTCACTATAACCCTTTCTGCCTAACTCATGAACCAGTTGCTCACCCACCCCATGATGTGTTTATTCAGCTGTGGGCTGGACATTTTATATACTCTTAAGAGACCCTATTTCAAAGCTTTACTGAAATCCAAAAAGATTACATCAATTGACTGTCCTTGATCAGCTAGATGGGTTACCTTATAATAAAAGGAAATAAAGTTTGTCAAGCAGGACTTTGCACTCCTGAAGTTGTGCTGCCTGTGACCAATGACTGCATTGTCCTTCAATGTTTTTCAGTAACTCCCAGAATAATCTTTTCCATAATTTTACCAGGCACTGGAGTGAGACTGACAGGCCTGTAATTTCCACGGTTAAACTAACAGACCTTCCTTCAGGATGAGCATCTCTCAGATTGTCTGAATCTTTCTAGAATATTAACTCAGTGTTTATGTTTAGAATAAAGTTCAGAATAGAAGACCAAATTTGATACTTGCATCAGAAAACGTTACTCTTCTTTGTTAATAGATGCGAAAGGACTTGCAGCACTGGGACAGGGCACTGCAGCTGGCTAAGCGTCTGGCCCCAGACCAAATCCCTTTCATATCAAAGGAATATGCAGTGCAGCTTGAATTCATGTAAGTTCTCCTCTATGGCTGTAGTATAAGAATATTAAATCAATACTCATGCTCAATAGAAGAACACAGAATTGAGATATTTCAGATGACTGCATTGCTGAGAGAGGATTCAGTGAGGTCTTGCAGCTATAGTATGAGGAAGAGGAGTTTTGCAAGGAATCTTTCATGCTAGAGATACGTTAGTAAACATAATTCCTTTTGACTATTTCTGGTATATGCAGATTCTTTGCCACTGGTAGATCCACTATATGATATGATCTACTGAATAAATACTCTGGTCCAGGCAAGTGCTTGGAAAATAGACAAAGTCTGAATCATTCAACACTTCTTACATTGGATGAAAGCCATGCCTTTTGCCTGTCTTTCTTTAAATATCTATAAGCCTTCATTTTCTTAAACCCATTTAGGCAGAGATGTATCAAACTCCAAGGCTGCCAATCCCTGAAAGACAGAACATATTAATCATTTGACATGATTTTAAAGTCTATTTAATAGTTAATTCTTCCCAGATAAAACCTGTTCTGTTTAATACCTAAGTCAAGAGGAAAAGCTTACTTATTAATAGTTTGTAGACAACTCCCTCTCCCTGACAGTACACCTGGCATTGGGAGGACACTTGCTGGTCACAGAAAGGAAGGAATGGACGCTATTGAAGTGGTGGAACCATCTGGAACTTGAGTTCTGAATACACTCCCGGAAAAAACATTGCCTTTAATTTTGTGTTGCAAAAATTCTAAATAATTTCAAAGATTAGCTTTCATTTCAGAAAAATCTGGAATAGACCTGAGACCACTGAGGTGTATTTTGCAGATAGATTCTTTCCATTTTGAGGGAGGTTTATGAATCTCTGTCCAACAGAATTGAGAGATGGAATTGCCTCTGACGAAGAGCTTGATAAAGTCCATGGAAAATGCCATGACATTCTGTGTAACTGTCCACCTCTTGCATACCTCACAACCTTCTATGCAGTTGTCATGTCTAAATCAAGTCAGATACATGCATAAAGTGGTAGGAGGGCAAACATCTCTTCCTATTAAAAATATTTGTCTGTATAACTTCCAGTTTTCTTTTAGGGGTGATTATGTTAATGCTCTGGCACATTATGAGAAGGGAATCACTGGAAACAATAAGGTAATTCCTTTTTAGTAATGATAGCATTGTACTGTCACAATATCCGTTAAGTTGTCATGTGTCAGACTCATTTGAATTCCAATTTTTTAATTCTGCTCTAAATTAAATGTTATTAAGTCTGTAATATTTTGTTAGTTTGTTTCAATGCTTGATTGCTGTCACTTTTGTGACCTGGGTTTCTAATGTGTAATCTATTGTTACTGCTTTTTATTTGATTGCCACTACCAGGAGCATGATGAAATCTGCCTTGCTGGAGTGGCTCAGATGTCCATTCGAATGGGAGATATCCGTCGAGGGGTAAACCAGGCCCTTAAACATCCCAGTAGGTTACTAAAAAGAGACTGTGGAGCTATACTGGAAAATATGAAGGTACTCAAAAGAGTTAATATGAGTTAAGGCTGAATATGTGATTTCACTAGGTTAGTAATTTATCTATGATCTTAATATAGGAATTTTATTTTAATGGTTTCCAATATTGTAGCAATTTTCAGAAGCTGCTCAGCTGTATGAAAATGGACAATATTATGACAAGGCAGCATCAGTATACATCCGATGTAAAAACTGGTAAGTACAGGTTTCAGGGAAATGTTGAATTTCAGAGGATTTGCTGGGGTACACTTTGTAAAAGACTGCTTCTCTGAATAGCACAAACGCCTCATTAACTATGTTTTATTGATTTTGTTGTTCCAAATTCAAGCTTAAGATTCTCTCAGAAATTTATGTTTTAATATAGTCTTACTGTAAATGGGAAATAATTTTTTTCCTTTTTTTGTGTGCTATGGTTAAAGTTTCCTGCAGTTTCAAGTCCTTTGTGGACGTGTGCACACGCACACATCCGCATTGAATTTAGTGCTCACTGAATATAGTAATTATATTTGTGTAGCTACCGTTTAATTAATCAGATTTCTTAGTTTTATGACATGCATAGCTGAGACTGAGTATTTGGACAATTGGAAATGATTCAAGAGTAGCCAGTAACATAATCTTCTTTTTTTAAGTTAATTTGATTATTGTGAGGTCTCCATTGGAAAAGTCCAATTTTCTGAGAGATTTAAGGGCTCAGTTCTGACCTAAGTACATTTTATGGACTTGTCACATTAGGAACTGATCAGACAGTTCAGTAAGACCTCTTTCACATGAGTGCTCTCAAGATTAGGTTGGAATATTATGTGCATTTATTTGAAAAATGAAAACTTTATTCCATCAAAGAATTGTCAGTGGCAACAAAATGAGCCAGGAGAGCACTTGGTTAAGGGGAGTAGCTTACATCTAATGATAACCTTGATTTGGGAAGTGGGAGGTACAAGATTTGTTTACTCTTGCAGAGGGAGGTTCAGTTTGAAGAGTGCCCATCTTTTAGTCAGAGAGGTGAGATTTAAGGTCAGCCTCTGTTGAGTCTCTCATATCCTTTGTACTGAAAGGCCCACTGCGTAGTCTTCTGGTTTTTATAGATCTTTCAGGTTACAGTTTTAGTGCTGTGCTTCGTCTGTTGGTTGATCCAAGAACACCTGAGGTAAAAACTGTTGGTCTGGCACTTCTTATGCTTGTAACCTCAGACTTAAAAAAAGAGAAGAGACTGTCTTCAACCCTGTATGCTCATAAAGCAGTTTGTAATTTCCAGTTCTTAAAAAGTGCAGCTTTTTGAAAATATTGAAATTACTTGAAAGCTTACCTATTATGTTCACTTTCTTCTAGCAGACTCCTTTTCAGTGTTGATATAAATATGACAGTTTTACTGGAGAAAAATTGGAACCAAATGTATTTATTAAACAGCTATTATCTTTCTAGGGCAAAGGTTGGTGAACTTCTACCTCAGGTTTCATCTCCAAAGATTCACCTACAGTATGCAAAGGCCAAGGAAGCAGATGGCAGGTACTTTTGAATGCTCCTTTTTAATATAAAACATGTTATTGTTAAACTATAAAACATGTTATAGTTTGTTGTTATTATTATACATTAGTGTTTTTGTAAAATAAATTAAAATGCATACTGAAACTTTTGCACAAAATGGTCTTGTGAAAATGGATTCTAAAATATGTCAACTTAAGTTTACACTTAGTGTCTTGAAGATTTGAAATATAATCTAAGGACATTCATCTGGTATCAAAGATGTGTTTCTAATTAATTGTTTTCCTGTCTAAATATTAATATCTTTCTAACAAAAATCATCAAAATACTGAACGTCATTCCCCTTAGCAAAGTATTCAAGTTTAGTTTGTTTCTAACAACTCCTTAGCTGTGATTTTAAAGGTCATTTAAAGGGAGAATAATCATTAATTTTTTTTTTCATTCTAGAATCAAATTACTGTTACATCTTAATGGCTGCACTTGCATAATATTTTATTAGCTGGAGTGAAAGCCCCAGATAGGTTATACTTAGTCACAGAATGTAATTTCTCCTAGTCCTTACCTGTAAGTAAACGTGCTTCAGAATAATGAAAAATTAAAATAGGAAATGGCACCAGCGTTTAATATTTACATTGATGAGACTAGAAAATACTGTTTGTGTCAATTGCATAGTGAGAGAATGAGAAATTTCTTGATCTTGTTTACAGAACAGAAAAGTGGTCTTATTTTTTAAGTTGTGCACCTAGCTATCATGTTTGGTTTTTACTGTTCTCTTGCTCCCAAGGGCTTTCATATGGAAGAGATGAACTATTTTTAGTATATAGCAAAAGAAAAGCTGGCAGAGTAGATCTGAAATAGTATTGTGGTAGATATTTTTCTGTTGCCTCTGCTTTCCATTCTCCTAAGAGAAAATGAAACCAAAAAGAACACAGATGCAGAGCAATGTGATTACATGCAAACTAAAAGGAAGTTGCCATAAAGTAATCTCTGAAAAATAAAATACTTTGTTTCCTTCACACCATATTATAAAGAGTTATTTACAAAGTTAACTGATGTGGAACCATTATTTTGCAGGTACACAGAAGCTGTGATAGCTTATGAACATGCAAAACAATGGGATAGTGTAATTCGACTATATTTGGATCACCTAAATAATCCTGAAAAAGCTGTTAATATTGTGAGAGAAACACAGTCTCTTGAAGGAGCAAAGATGGTGGCCAGGTAACAATCACGTTATGCACATTAAAAATACGTCTATATCTGTTGGGAGTTTATGAGACTTGCTAACATATGAGACTCTAGTTATTGGTACTTGGCTAGTTACTGTATAATTCAGTTAATTGATCTGAGTTCTTAAAGATTTGGTCAACTAAACAGGTACTGAATTTTATGTTGTTCTTGACTTTCTGATTAAAATTATAATAACCTGAAGTAATAAGTTTAGACAATAATAAAAAATTGCCATGCTGTATCATTTGTACTAAGTTAATTTTAGGACCCTAGTTAAAACAGTCCAGATACAAAATGGATTGGAAGTGTGTCATATTTGTATGTGTGTAATGTACTGTCTTCCTAAAACATTTGGTGTTTTCATTAAGCTAATTAGTACTAAGGTATTAATTTGTCATTCTGATTAGATTCTTTCTGCAGCTTGGTGACTATGGTTCTGCCATCCAGTTCCTGGTTTTGTCCAAGTGCAATAATGAAGCTTTCACATTAGCTCAACAGCACAACAAGATGGAGATTTATGCTGATATCATCAGTGAGTATTCCAGGCTCATAGTTGGTGTGCATTATGTTTTGCTGTTCTTTTAGTTGATTTTAACCAATTTGAAATTGTAAGACAGTGGGCATTAAGTTTTGTTCCCTATTTCCAGTCATTGTGGACAGATTTGGCAATGATGTATGTACTTCCAGGCCTACAAGCCAGACTTTGCTTTCAGATTTGCTATCTCCTTGGTTTTCAAATCTTGCCTGTCCTACAGGGTTTTTTTGTTTATCTATAGAGATAAAACATTTCTCTAGACTATTTTCTTGTGCCCATTAAAGATAATTCCTTTCTTTGACCTTGATAGAAAATGGAGCATTTGACTGGTACAGTTCTTGATTTTTGTTCCCTTTTCCTTTTCTCTTGGTTCCAGCTCCTTTCTTACATGTCAGGTTTTTTCCTTTTCTACTCTTTCAGACCCTTCATGGCCTCCTCTTGTGTCAGTGAGAGACGGAAAAGAGACCTTACTGAGAAGCTGGCTTTTATCTTAGTTCATCAAGCCAGTCAGAGTCCATCTTGTCAATTTGCACCAAATTTCATAGTTTCCATTTGTGTGAGACACCTTTGAAGAGTGCCCTATCAGCTCCACATACATATCTCCCAAATTCTCATATTTTCAATTAATCTCTTTGTTTAGACATTGATTTCTTATTATGAAGGTTATAAAAACTTGGCAACAGTTAGCTTGGAGATGTATGGTTGCAGATGATTGTCAAGGTGACTGCAATTGTTCTGCAGCTCCTTATGCTTTCTTACTTCTGTCCAAAATAGGATGTCTCAAACTGTAATGTAAGTGGGTAAAAAAGGAGTTTAAAACTAACTTTGGAGTAGTGGCTGTCTTTGTTTCACATGTGTACAGCAGATAGGAGTCTTGGTTAGAAGACTTAACTAGTACTCCCTGCTACCACATAGTTGCATTGGCCCTCATAGCCTTGCTTTGTTCAACACAAGTATGCTTCCATATTCTGAAACTGTGAAAGCAATTCAGGTGATAATCTCACAATCACTTGCCCTGCTTTATTGTTGCCAAGACATGATGGAAAAATTTGTTATCAGATCGTAGCAATGCCATTTCATTATGATTTTTTAGAAGAGAATGTAGTGACAGGATGAGGAGGGATTGTTTTAAACTAAAGGAGAGTAGATTTAGATTAGATATTAAAAAAATTTCTTTACTGTGACAGTGGTGAGGCGCTGGAAAAGGTTGCCCAGAGAAGTTTTGGATGTCCCATCCCTGGAAGGGTTCCAAGGCCAGGTTGGATGGAAGTCTGGGCAAGATGGTCTAGTGAAAGGTGTCCCTGCCAATGGCAGGGGGCTTGGAAGTAGATGATCTTTAAGATCCTTTCAAACCCAAATCATTCCATTATTCTATGATTGTGTGAAAAACAGAAATCTCATTATGGTGTAAAACCTGTGGAAACAATTATTTCACTATAGAAATCAGACATTAGTCTGATTAAATCCGAAAAAAAGTGTGTAAGACATAATTTGAGTCTGGCTTTTGTTTTCTTTGAATGTCAGTAGAAAAACAAAGTAGAATAGGAATATGTTCCTTCAGTAGGGTCTTTACCTTATTTAATAAGAATATTCTGCTATCACTCAGATGTGTCTGTTGCAGGTTCTGAAAGTTCTACCAATGAAGATTATCAGAGTATTGCACTATATTTTGAAGCAGAAAAGAAACATTTTCAGGCGGGGAAATTTTTCTTGCTGTGTGGTCAATATGGACGGGTCAGTATTGAAAGGTTAATCCAGTGGAAGTTAAATGTTTATAAAAACTGTTAAAATACAGTCTTCAGGAAAGTTCATATTAGACTTCAAGTGCCTTAACTGGTGACATACTGATATTTTGTAAAAGGGTAAAAAAATGTAAGCAAACTGTTTATACTTAGAGTTATCTAGACTGTGTTCTGTGAATGATACGTTGCCATGCACATGCACAGAGGTTTTTCATAGCAGTAGAAGCTTGAGGTGAATCAATGATGTACTATTGCCAATGAATCTCTGAGTGTCATGATCCGCAGCAGCAGTTTATTTGCATTTCATTGCCTTGACCAGTGGAGACTTGGCTGCAGAGTAACTAGTTCATTTAATTCCTGTAGCATGCATTAACTGAAAGTTTGGTTTTTTTAAAGAAAATATGTTAATGAAGTATGTTGATTGACATACTTTTGATCAGTTCCAAGTCTGTGAACTGATGCTGATGAAAAATTTGACTTCTGCGTACTGAACTCGTACCAAAATAATACGACTGATTTTTGCAAATTGTGGCCATTGTAGATGACAGCTCCTTCAACTGTGGCATGGGGGGCTCCATGACATTAAAAACATTATGACATTAATCACATTGTGACATTAATTACTTTAGTCATTAATTTGTTCTCACCATATTGCTGTGTACATCTTTCACAGTTTGTGAAGGTGTACACCAGAATTTAGCAAAGTCTCAATTGTTTCTTGCATGAGTATCTGTAAGAGCAGTTGCTACCTCTGTAGTTGAGATAAGCATTCAGTGTATCACTTGTCTTATCAAAATGCAGAGAGAGAGAACTTGATAATAATTAGAAAAAATGAGTTTCATGTGTTTCAATTTTAACTTCTCTTCTGTATCATTTTAGGCATTAAGGCACTTCTTGCAAAGTCCAAACACAGAAGATAACTTGGCTATGGAAATGGCAATTGAAACAGTAAGCAACTTTGATAAAACAAAAAATTCTTCTTTTTAAGATGTTTACCTTCAGTATTGGGACATTTTCCCAGCATCACTGAGTATGTTTGGACAGATTTCAAATAGAACGAAAACTGTATCAGTAAAGATGATATCTAAACATGTCTAAAAATCCAAACTTAACACATTAGAAAATAAATGCAAACTGCTGCATGTCAAAGCTGATGAACCAAGGAATCATCTGGTTTGAACATACAGAACTAAAAAAATCATGTTCTTGATCTATCTAGTTTAAGGCTTTATGGAAAGGTTCCTTATGAGTAAGTTATTTTTTCCTTTTTTTTTTCATACCGTAATTTCTTGTGTCTTTTCTTAATAGGTGGGACGGGCAAAAGATGAAGCCCTGAAAAATCAGCTGATTGACTATCTTATGGGAGAGGGGGATGGAATGCCCCAGGTATTGTATTTTTATCACTGCTACTGTGTTGCATTTCTGTGCTACAAGATATTTTGAGCTTACTTGGTCCTAAAATTCTTAGTAGGCACAGACTGTGCTTTAGCTTTTGTTAAGGAGCAAGACTTGTATGATCATTCCATGAGTCATTTATCCAGTAACTCCAGATTCAGATATATAAGAAAGGAAGCAACTATCTTAGATATAATATTTTTCTTCAGTCATCTTTATGAAAGCAGGTAGTTGGACAGAGGAGGTCCAAATTAATGGTCATATGAGAGTAAGAGACAAAACGTAGCTGTTTGTTGTTGCCAGTTTGCCTTCTGGCTGTTGCCTTTCCCAGATGGACAGTCAGCATGTGTATGTCTGGAGATGAGCTGCAGCACTGATCTCTTCCTGCAGGAGCAGAGTGGGTCTGACTTTTGTGGTGGAAGAAAGCAAGGTACAGAGTAGGAGATGCAGGTTGAAACCCCAAAGCTGACCAGGCTATGATAGTTCTTGTGGTCAACATCAGTGTAAGGCATAAAATGTTGCGGACAGATTTTCAAAAGTGGCAGCTCCTTTTTGATTTCTGAATGGCTTTGGTGATAATAGAGCTTGTTGTACATTCAGTTGTATTTAGGCTTGAGTTCATGGAACTAAGTGGCTGAACCACTTAAGTTTTACTGCCTGTTACAGCAAACCTGGAACGTGAGCTAAGTGGTAAAAGCCAAACCTTTGTGAGGTGAGGGTGTTGCAGTCTGCAATCAGTTGCTTAGTCAAGGAATTTAGGGTCTCATACAAAGTCATTGTAAATACAGTCAGGTGCAATATGATACATATGGAAGAATAAATTGTGCCTTGCTGAGGGTAATAATGTTTGGTAATTATGGAGCTGACAGGGACTTGGTGCAGTAAGTTGATTTCACCCCTAATACTTCAGCTGTGGTTTGCAATTCTGTTAGGAAATTGGAGATTCTCTTTCCTCTCTGCATGGATTAAGGGTTTGAGATCTGGGTTAGAGACACTGGCCATTTGATGGCCAAGCAAACTTTGCTTTTGTAAAAGGTAAAAAAAGAAGAACCAAACCAAACCTCTATCTCTTTATTATTTATGTCTTACATTACCTCTGATAAGAAATGTGAACTTCAATAAAATTATGAGAGAAGCAAAACATAGCAAAACAAACAGAATTCAACTGCAAAAACCCAAAGGGAATTAAGCTGTTGGAGGCACAGGGTGAAAAATCTATGTAGTATCAGTGTAAGCAAGACTAATTTTGAATTTATGCTGGAAGTTGGGTGGAGAGAAACTGTAGCATCCAGTCTCTTTTCTCAGAACAGCAGGCTAGCTGCCTTGTTCAAAGAAGTCCATGGGACTGTGTAAGGGAAGTGAGCTACAGTATGATCTCCATAGTGAAGAGGTTCTAAAGATTTTAGAAAAGACTTAGGAATTTTTTGAATGCCATTATTGCTATATTTAACTTTGTTTTGAACTTCAGTGTAGAGCTTTGTTTTCCTTATTTAAAAGCTCTCTCTTGTTCTTCTGAATGCTTTAATCCAATCTACCATAGTCTCTCTCAGTGAGTAACAAAATTTAACTTTATCAAATCATATGTATTTGTTTTAAAAACTACTTTAAAAACACCATTATCTTCATTATGCTATGGAGACTGTTCTTGAACTTGTCAAGCAAGATATTATTGTTTTTAGAAAATAGAAGCTTCTGTGTTGTGACATTTTTGTAAAGCTGAAAGTAAGAGTGAATTTAATAGTAGCTATGCAGCAGAAACTTGCTCATCATTTCAAGCATTGATCTTTAAACCAGATTATCACTGACAGCAGGCTGATTGCTTTAAATCTTTCACAGTCAACAATTGTGTGGTATCTGAATGAAGAAGTGCCATTTTATCAAAATTATTATGCTCACCAAAATTTTGCTACACTATTGTGTGACTAATTATAAACTATTTCTTAGATGTATGATTATGTCAACTATTGTGTTTGTTAACTTCAGCATATAAAGATTCTTAATTTGTCATGTGCACTCTTTCAGGGAACATTAATTAGCAAGGTTCTGCTGTTTTCTGTGTGCATATTTTCTGGGTATATATGCTTTAAAAAGAAAAACTGAACTCAAAGTATAAATATCTAATATCAAATCAGATTGCAATAATAAATTTTCCAAAGACCTTAGGAAATGTATTAGAAAATACTTTCCTGCATTTTCTGCTTTTTAACTTACTGACTTTAAAGGCAGGAGTATGAAAGTAAAACATGGGACTAATTTTTCTTGAATTACTTCCACTTTTTTTTTCTTTTTCTTTTTTTTTTTTTTTTAGGGGTAAGTATTTAAAATATATTATTTAAGTAAAATATAATTAGGAACATGGCAAATACCATGTGAGACCACTGGTCCCTGTGCTGGAACAGGATCCTTTCCTGCTGCAGCAGGAGAAAGGGGAGAAGCAGCCTGGATGGGGAAGTGGTGTTGCTTTCTGCTATTCATCAATGGAATAGCCATCTGTGGCCATTAGGTGATGTCAGAAGTTGGGAAGAATTATGTCATAACCCACTATTTTTACTAAGTTTTGGTTTATCCCACCAAGGGAATAGCAATTTTTCTTTTTAAGGCAGTTTACAGTGGATAAATAATATCTGTTAATAAAAGTAGTTGCAGTTACTTTATTATCCAGATAACTATTATTCTTAAGTTACAATTCTTACGATGTTCAACCTTTTCATCATATGTTACTTAAAATTCTGCTCCATCATTGATTTTAACAGTAATTACTTTTGCCCACCTAATGTTTTTCCTTGTATTTCAAGTTAAAAAGAAGATTTTTGTCTTCTCTTTTTTCTTTCCATTTGCAATTCCTTCTCTCTTGCTTTTATTTCTGTGATTTTTTTTTATTTTTTTGTAATTTTTCTTTGCTTCTCAAGTACAAGATCTTTGCAGTCATCTTCTCTTCAAGGAAATATCTTTATATTTTTAATATTTCTGTTCCCTTGACTTTCTGCTTTTTATTTTTTGCTGTGTCTGAGGTTCACATACAAAACCCACACAGTATTCCAGAGAATAACACAACATTGGTTAATGCAATTATTGTCATAGTAATTTTTATACCATTTTAACATAGAATACACACTTTAAATGTTTGGATTTACTACTAATATTGCAGAATTGGTTGGTTTGGATTTTTTTGCTAAGCTCTTCATAAAGTTGCCAGTGTCTTTTGTTATTTGTACATTTAAGTTGGAACCATACCATTATATACAATATTTAGCTTAATTTAATCCCAGTTTACTAGTTATAAGATTATCATGTACAGGCTTTACTTTTTATTGACCCCATTTTAGAAATCACTGCTAATGATATAAAATAGTGACGCCCAATTTTTTTTCACTTAATACTTCCTTTTCAACATAAGCAAGGTCGTTTTATTTTGCTTTTTTTTTTCTACTTCTTCAGTAGCAATAAATAGAATAATTTTAATATTTACTTTGTCTATTCTTTCCTTTATATTCCTATATTTTATTTTGTATTTTTAATAATTACCTCTGGAAGACTTTCTCAAAACCAAACCAACTCTGAGTTGTTATCAAAGACCAATTCTTTCTGTCATTGGTATTTTTTTACTAGTCTTCTAGACATTTGAGTACACTTAGAAAAATAGAACTCATGTTTATTTTCTACATTACTGCCATCTTGGTTTTTAGTTCTGTTTTTAAATTATTTTTTTAATTTGCCTGCTGTTAGATTGCCAGGTTTTGGGTGAACTGTTTGCTATGTTTGCCATTTTTGAGGTTATATAATTATCAAAAGTATCTGGTATAGCAAATTATAAATTTTATGCATCTTATTAGCTGGTTGTCCCCTAATTTTCAATTTTTTAGCTGTCTTGGATGTCTACATCTGGTCCCAGAAAAACACATTCATTAGGGGGATTTTGTCATCTGCATCCACACTAAGAAATGTTTGCATCTAGATCTGTAACACAGTTCCAGCATTTTTGGCAAGACTTCTATTTCTAAAAGGAGTCCCTGGGTTCTTTTTGGCACCATAAATGCCCACACAGCTGGAGTTGTTTGGCTTCCCCTGTACAACTCTCCATGTGCATAGTGGTCTGTGGCTTTCAGCATCCCTCCTGACAGGGCTTGGCCAGGACCTCCCTCAGGCCCTTGGCGTGGGTGTTCTGTGCCTGGGCAACAGCCAAACCCTGCACGTGGCCGTGGCATAGCTGAAGCGTCTTCATACAAAGAGCCCTTCACAAAGCAAGCTTGTCTGCTTTCTTTGGAGGATGTGGTGGTGGGATGAGCAAGTCAAGAAAGGGAATACAGCAGTATGTATTTGGTCAGTATTAATTGCTTTTGTATGATTTCATTCAGGATGCCAAGTACCTGTTCCGCTTGTACATGGCCCTGAAGCAGTACCGAGATGCTGCCAGAACTGCCATAATAATTGCCAGGGAGGAGCAGTGTTCAGGTAAGTCTGTTTTCTCTGACATGATGGCATCTCATGCTACCTCCTTAGGTACTCTACTTAGGCTGCTGTTATTTGTGTAAGATTATAGTTAGAGAAGACCACGTGCTTTTAATTATATTCAGGTTCAGTTTTGAATTTGAAAGTAGACTTGGGGAAAACCTTTGGACTCACACCTGTATATTAAATATTAGGAAAAAAAGAAACTTGTGGAAAATATCTGTGTTCTTTATTACATTCAAGTAAACACAGTGATTAAGACAGCCTGTGACTTTACCTTTCTGTCTATTACAGGTCATAGAATTGCCATTTCTACATATGGTTTCTGACTTGGTACTGAACCTTTAGTCTTAGCACCTGACTTTTATCAGTGGAAGATGGGCACAGGAGTTGATTTCTGTTGAAGGACCAGACATATGCTTACTTTAAGCTTGATTTTCCTTTGTAATGGGTTGCTAAAGTTAGAAATGGCAATAAATAAAAAGAGAGAGGGATAGAAGCAAAATAGCTGCCACCTCCATTACTCACTCTCCTCAGTAGCCATGGCAACAACCCTACCCTAACACTGCTTGCTTTTCATTTCAATTATGTAAAAGAAAAATCTACAAAGGAAGCATAGCAGCCTCAGGAATAACCCAGGAAAATTAACATTTATGGGCTGCTCCTCAGCATTGGGCTAAGGAGTGGAAAAACCTCTGAAACCCTTGGCAAGCAAATCTCCCAATCCATCATAGTAGTGAATAATGTATTTGTGCTAATTATATAAGCAGGAAATACAAAGGCTCAAAGGTTCAAATATTTACTAGCTTCTCTGAATTTGAAAACTTGTATCTAAAATGCAGTAGCCCATCATGTATTTCATATTCCCTAGTAGTATAAATGTGGTCTGCAACATTGTAATAAGAAGCACAATATTTATCTCACTAAAAGCACCAATCTTGCAGTAATTGTTTCTTCTGGAGAGGCAGTTTTACATCAGGCCCCTCTTCCTTCAGCAGATTTCAGTGAGCTTGATTGTGAAAGTTCCACCAATATAATTTGTTCTTTCCTTTAAAATCCATCTAATGATAATATTTAAGTCATACTGGTTGATATTTTTCTTTGGGTATGCCACTTTTAGTGCAGTTTTCCATGAAGTTGTTTTTATGTAATCACGTGATTTTAAGACTGTATTATACTGAGAGTCAGTAATACAATATAAAAGAGTAATGTTGTTTTCCAGCAACTAATTCTGAAGTGATATTTAGCTGTCTCACACATATTTCACAGTTCCATTCAATTGTAGTGTATAACAAAACATTACAAATCGCTCTGTAGAGTAAAAACATCTGCTGTTAAGAGAAATATAGGGAGGCAAAGGAAAATGTTTGCTGAAATAACTGGAATTTTCTTTAAATGCCTCCAGCTACAAAGAGTATGACTTTCTCAGCCTCTAATAATGCAAAAAATCCCGAAACAACCAGAAAAATAAAACAAGAAAAGAACAACTAAAAGTAGACGAATTGCAAAACACTACTTGATTTCAACTACATTGATAATTTAATGAAATTCTGTGGTTTCAGGACAATCCTGGGTAGTAACCTTGAAGCAGAATAACCTAGTGAAGTAACATTCAAATTTTAACTATCCCTTGACAGGTTTTGGGTTTGTTTCATTGCAGAGGCAAGGAGTTGCCAAGGCAAATGATCTAGTAAAAGTATGCTAAATTGATGTTTAAAAAAGTAGCTTTTGAATATCTGACACTGAAGAACAAAAAAAACTTTAAATGCTCTGAAAACATCTTCCACTTTTATAGTTCATTATATTAAATTGTCATCATATATATTTTGCTACCTTTTAGATTACTTCTCCCAGTGTAATTTTTTTTTTTAACTTCCTGGCTATTATTGTTTAGGATACTGTGACAAGCAACTGCTTATGGCTTTCCAAAGAAATTGTCATGCAATGGTTTTATTCAAAGGATCAACATAACTTCAGCTTCCCTGTATGTTGTTAGTAAAGATATTATTATGAAAAATTAAATTTACTGTTAATTGTTGTTTTTTTTTTTCTTAAGGAAACTATCGAAATGCACGTGATGTTCTTTTCAGTATGTATTCAGAGTTAAAGACCCAGAAGATTAAAATCTCATCCGAGATGGCTACAAACCTTATGATTCTACACAGCTATATTTTAGTGAAGGTGAGGAACTGAGAAATTGAATTTATGTGTAAGTTACATACTCTCTGATTTATTGAACTGTATGTATGGATGCTCTATGTACATAAGTGATATTTTTATATAGATTGTATCACAGAATCCAAGTATGTATGCTAACAGCAAGATTCAGGAGGACAATCTGTAGTTGTTTCTGCCTCTTTGAGTAGCATATTCTTTTTTTAAATACTGAATAATTGAATATTACATATGGCTTCCTGTTTTTCTTTTGCATTCATGCTTACAAATACTATGCTACTAGTACAACTATTTATTATTATTATTGTTGTTGTATTTGAGGTTATTATCCATAAGTAGATCAGTGCTTTTCTGTAAATGAAATTAAGCAGGGGCTCAAATGTTTTCTATTAGTTAACCCATGGATGCCCATCAGGAGATCCATTCCTACAGCCAGCTTTGGCCTCCCTCTCTACCAGCAGTGAGGCAGGAGCTGCAAGTGGTGGGCTGAAGGCCAGAAAGACTGGGCAGGAGCCATGCTGCAGTCTCTGGTCCCTTTGTAGTCCAACTCTGCTCAGTTTCATGAAGGAGCTGTTGGCATGGCGCAGCAGGATGAATGAATGCCAGGAGCAGGCTGCAGGAATTACCCTCCAATGGCTGCAGTAAATGTGGTTTCTTTGCTGCATTCCAGATTCACGTGAAACGTGGTGATCATATGAAGGGAGCGCGGATGCTTATACGTGTAGCCAACAACATCAGCAAGTTCCCATCACGTGAGTGCTGACAGCAGAGGAGCTGTGCTCTGCAGGGCAACTCATTAATCAGCACTGCATTGCAAGGTTCATCCTCCCCCTGTGATCCTGTGGGCAGCAACAGAGTGTAACTACAGTGTGCTCTGCATCCTCCTCCAGGCAGCTTTTCCATACACAGCCTCCAGGATGGGATCCTCACATTACTGCAGTACTGAGCAGCCTCAGCCACACAGTCTCAGGATTGTGTGTAATGAACTGACTAGTTGTGATGGTTTGAAAGCAAAACTAGTGAGAGGCTCCAAGTCAGAAATACAATTTAATAGGAAAAGAAAAAAAGGAAATAAAATAAATGGAATAATACAAAAGACCCCTGACAGAGTCAGAATACAACCTGAGCAAGATGATGGAAGCAGCAATCCCGTAGAAAGGTCTGATAGCTCTGATCCTCTGCAGATCCAGTGGGTAAGGTACCCTGTATTGTCTCAGATCCCAGATTATATGCAGGTGAGAATGCTTGGCTCCTCCCCCTGGGTGGAGCATCTCACAATGGGATAATGAGTCATACAGGGGGGTCCTTGATGGCCCATTAACGGGAGATAACTCCTGGTGGGAGTTATCTGTAAGTCATCAGCAGGCCATTAACAGAAAACACGTTATCAAAAGACCCATTAGCAGAAGACACCTTAACAAAAGACACCCTAACAGAAAGAGGGAGGGGAGAGTCTGGAAGAATGCTGCTTCAGCAATTGGTTTCAACAGTTCATGAAGATGGTGGTAGAATACTCCGTGCACGTTCTACACCACAACCCAGGACACTAGTTCTGGGACTCTGCCACAAAATTTTAATGGATCTATTTTTAAAATGATTTTGGGTAGACTAAAAAATAGGCTTTAAAGCATGCAGACCAAATTTGGGAGAAATGGTTAAAGTCAGAACATTCCTACTGCCATGCTGAGCTTCAGGAGTGTGAGGCAGTGAGAGGTGAAACCATGGTTGTCCTGGTTTAGGACAAATTAGGGGAAGGTCTCCAGAAGGAGCCCCCCAGAAAACAAACCTCCACCACCCCTTCCCCCCCAGCTCTGGGTTTGAGAAGGAATTCCTCAGAGGAGAAGTGGAAAAAACCTATTTATTGACAAATAAACAAAGACACTCCCCAACACAAAGGAAAAGAAAAATACTCAAGCAGTTGCTGTGAGGGGAGGGCGCAGAGCTTCTGTTTTCAGGCGTCGAGGACCCCCAGATATTCCCAGGTCAGGTCCGGAGCCGGTCCAATGATCTTCGGGGGGGGAGGGGGAAGAAAAAAAAAAAAAAGGAGAGAAAAAAGAAAAAAAAACAAAAGCAAAAGCAAAAAACAAAGCCAGCAGCAAAGCAAAGCCAAGCTAGCAGCAAAAGCCACGCCAGCAGCAAAAGCCGCAAGAACAAGTAGCCCCACCACGGCAAAACACCCCGCCGGGGGGGGGCAGCTGTCAGACATAACAGTGCAGTACATAGAGATAAAGCTGCACGACTGGGATAGGAGGCACCGTCAACCCAGGACAATGGTTTTCTTATATATGGTTCCAGGAATGGCCCAAATTGTGCAACTGTGTACCACGACAAAGAAGTAAAATAGTCTTTTTTCATCAGTACTTTTCTAGCTGTATTAGGTCAAAGGTTTTAAACATTAATATTGGTAAATAAATATTTGACATCATTGTTCCATTCTATTACAGATATTGTGCCAATCTTGACTTCAGCTGTGATTGAGTGTCACCGAGCAGGATTGAAAAACTCAGCCTTCAGTTTTGCTGCTATGTTGATGAGACCTGAGTATCGGAGTAAAATAGATCCAAAATACAAAAAGAAAATTGAAACAATGGTCAGGTGATGTTAATCAAATGCACACAATTTCAAGCCTTTATTTGCAATGCTGTTTTGGCTCATAAAGCCTATAGACTATTTTCGTACTGTTTCACTGTCTTATATTTGAAAGGCTAAGAACTATTTCCCACCTTTCTCTGAGAATTAAAGACTTCCTTTGAATGTGATAAGCCTTAAATGCAAAGTGCATTTAAAATGCTTCCTAAGCAGTGATAGCAGTTTCCAACTTCTCCATACAGACACAAGTGCAGCCACACAGGTTTAGTTAGTTTCTAGTTGAGAATCCACAGCCAAAGTGTTGGCTACTACAGCAGCAGCATTGTGCTCTTTTGTGATTTAGCTGACTAAATGGCTAAGGTAAAAAAGCTCAGAAGGCAAATAAAATAAATGAATTCCTGACATTTTCTTCCTTATCTGAGGTTTTGTTTTGATCCTAGTCAGTATTTTCTGCCAGAGGAGGAAGCATAGGTAATTGTAGAAGAGCAGGGCACACATATATAACACTTCTGTCATTTATCCAACTAGTCTCTAACCAAGGCTCAGGGACTTGCTGATCTCAGGGGTGGTTTAGGTATTTATTTATTAAGTCTCTAAGCTCTCCATGGGCTTATCCAATCGCTCTGCTTAAAGTCATGTAAATATTTAATGAGAGTTGACTCCTACAAGAAATTCCATTGTGTCAAGACTGGTGTCTAGCTAGTTTAAGGTGATGCCTTGTAGTTTTCCTCTTGGGAGAGATCTACCCTTTTCTGTGTCATTTATGATTTTAAACATCTCCATATTTTATTTATTTCCCTTCTATTAGTTACATCTTTTCAGGACCTGAAGAGTCTCAGCTTACATAGCTTTTTTATGGACACTGGTTTTTATGGTGTTTCTCTGAAACTCTTCTTACAGCCTTTTTGGAGGCAGTTAGAAGCTGTATAATCCTATCAGAAAGTCAGTTTTTTGTTACTCCTGTTCTTTGTGGTCCTGCCAAAGAAAAACTCTGAAAAAAAGAAACCACAGCTTTATAGTCAATACATATAGACCCAAGTTTTGAAATCTTATAAAGTATTAAGATCTGTTACACCTTTTAAAAGGTGGTGGTGTTTCTAATTAAATGGAAAATTACCTATTTCTGAGTTGACATAATTATGATGAAGCTTGGGTGATAGGTAAAAGGAAGGAGCTGGTAGAATGTAAAATAACAGCTAGAAGCTGTGCAAGTAACTCAAAGGAAAAACACTTGCTAAGTATCAAAGACACTGTAAAACAGCTTTGGTAAGTTCAAACAGCTTGAGGGTTTTATTCACAGCTGTATCTGTGTTTTAGACGTCGGGACACAACTGAGACAGAAGAGCCAACAACAGCCTGTCCCTACTGTGCTTTCCAGCTCCCAGAGTGTGATCTTCTGTGTCCCAGCTGTAAAAACAATCTTCCATACTGCATTGCAACTGTGAGTGTCTGCTGTGCTTTCTGCACTGTGACAGTAAAGGCAAAGCTGCTTTCCTTTCTAAAAATAAGTTCATTTGAACTTCAGTTTGCTAGTGGAGCCAAGCTAGATATTTTTATGCATTTATGGGTTTTTCTAGTCTGTTGCCAAATTTCTTTTTGTCTTTGACTATCATAGTGTGTCCTCACTTGCCACCTACAAGTAGCAGGCACTTGAGGGTGCCAGTAAGTTCAGGAAGTCATTCTGGAAGACTTCAGCTTCTTGAGAAGGCAGGTGCAGCACCAGGAATCCCCAGCACACACATTTGGTGCACTTGGGAGAGCAGACAGGCTAGTGGTGCTGAGGCCTTCCCAGCTCAGCCATTTGCCCAGGGGCTCTAGTGCTCAGAGAACTACCTGAAGTCCCCCTTTTCTTTTTCATGTACAGGAGCCTGTGGAGGGCACACCTCTCCTCTCCTAAGCTACCAAGACTTCAGATTTTAAAAAATTTAAAAAACCAAACCAACCAATTGAACAAAAAAACCCAACAAAACTTCAGAAATCTGTTTTGGGGAACTTTTAAGCATATCCAATGCTAATGGTTCAGGCAGTGACCTCAGCATTTCTTACATTACTCATCCTTACAAAAATGAAAAGTTCTAACATTTTTTGTTTCTTTAGAGTGTACTGAAAAGGTAAGGATGGCATACATTCCTGGTGGAAGTTACTGTACAGCTACTGTATAGCCAACAATTTTTCCTGGGTTCACATGAATTGTCATACTAAAATTGCAGGGAAAAAAGAACTTACTTGAACAGGAAACAAATAGTTGACATTCTTTATTAAAACTAAAGACTTAAGTCTCACAAAAAAATTAATGTCCATTATGTGAGGGTATTTTTGCACTATTGGTTTAGCAGAATGAGATGACAGGTAAACTTTAGAAGTAATACCTTTAGGAAAACAAAGGGTTTTAAATATAAATTTATGAGCCAAACACAGTGTACTTGTTAATATATGTTACACAGTATTTATTTAGGCTCCATCTTGGCCACAGTTTGTTTATGTCACAGGTGTTTGTAGACATTAGGACTGTGGCATTTTCAAACATCTCATGAGAATCAGTGTCAACACAGTCTGCTGTTGCATATTGTATTAGAGCATAAAATTCTCAGTATAGTTCAAAGTGCTGCTGTGTTTTTATAGTATTGAAAGTATTAAATACAAACTCGTTCTGTCAAAAGTAACTAGTAAACTGTAGCAAAAAAGAGAAAATGTAGAGAGTAAAGAGGCAAAGGCCAGGCAGGCTCACAAACGAGTGCTGAATGTGACCTACTGGGCTCAGGTGCTTTGGGGACATTTTTGGTATGTCATATACAACATCAAAAATGCCAGCAGATTTAGGGACAACTCTGGATTCAGATCTACAGCTAGCATTCTAGAATTGCCAAACTAAAAGAATGTAAACACTGTAATTCAGCATAATCTTAGATTTCCATTTTTAAAAGAGGAATGCAAATGATAACACTGCATCTCCGAAAGCTCCTTTTCTAGTTACAGAATTGACACAGTAATCAAGCTAAAGTAACACATATATGGGGCTTTTAATTCAAGATCTTAGAACTCAGTTGCTAAGACTTTTTCAAACAGGTTGGAAAGTAAATGCCCTCTGTAGCCAGGCAGCACTTACCCCTCATTTACCTGCAGATTTTGTGTGCAGGGTCGGCACATGGTGCGCGATGACTGGACAGTTTGCCCACACTGTGACTTTCCTGCCCTCTACTCAGAGTTCAAAAGGTAAGTCAGGATTTTTTTTTCTATTGCAGTATTCTGATGTTTGTTCATATTTTAGCAGCTAATGGATCATTTGGTCCATTAAACATGTAACATGTTTAAAACACATGTAACATGTTTAAACATGTTACATGTTTAAAAACATGTAACAGTTGGGCTGGGTGGAAGAGGAATTCCCCTTACTTGGTAGTTGCACCTAAGATGCTTACAGAACATTGCTTCAACGTTGACCAAAACAATAGGCTGTGATAAAGAACTGGGCCAGTGATGCAGGGCTCCAACAGGAACAATCATGAAGATGGATGGTTAGCTTGTGTAAGTTCAGCCCAGGAAGAAGTCCTGAGATGGGGGCAGGGCAGGAACACAGGTGTACCAGCAATCACCAAAACAAACAAAAGTCACATAGAATTTGGTACAGACTAAGACAGCAATAATGTCTTGTCCCTGATAATCACATGTGACAATGGGATGGGATAGCTCTGTTCCAATGTCAGGAACTCTGAAGGTGCTAAACCCTCCTTTGTTACGTTTCAATGCTGCAAACAGCAGCCTTCCTGGTGTGGTGTTCGCTCTCACCTGTTGAAAACATAGACAGAAGCAGCCATTGCTCTGTCCTGCACTTGTTACATAGCACTAGTCAGAACTCTGCTCTAGCCTTTGTGCCTTAAGCCCAACTTCCTTTGAAAAATGTTAGAATTAGCTTTTGACCAGTTACTCTTCCTTTAAAACAGCATGTTACAGACTGAAAATGTATGTCCCATGTGTTCTGAAAGGATTAATGTTGTTGATCTTAAGAAAATAAATGACTGCACAGAGTACCTCAAACTAGAAGATGAAGACCAATAAATTCAGGTATGTCCTACAAGTCTGTACTTTTTACTTAACAGGGTTCATTCTAGACAGCTCTGGGAGTTTTTCCCAGTAAGGAATCTTAACTTACAGCCTGGGTCAATGCCTCAGATAACTTGAGACCCAGTTCTATCACCTATCTGCCCTCAGGCATGCAAACACCAGTAGGTTTTGCTACTGCAATTAACCTGGGGCTTTAACTCAGTTTACCCCTATGAGCACGTTAACATCTACAAGCTGTTCTGGTTTGGAACATGTTCCTGAACACCAGCTGTGCTTGAGTAGCACAGAGAACGGTTTGAAGATCTCAGCATCATCCAAACTTCTCCAGATCTTCCAGCATGGGTTTAAATGTGGGGAGAGAGAGCAAGAGGGGTACTAACTGGAAGGAACAAATCTAAAATGCATGTTACATGATCTGAACTTGCCTATTTAACAGAATCTATCCCAGGATCACAGTAACAAGTATGGGCCTGAGATACTCATACTTCAAAGAATGAGAGCATGGCTCTGTCTAGACCAAAGACTTTTAAATGGTAACTAAAAATGAGTTAACAATGTTCCTCAATAATGTTAACAATTTCAAGCCAGATTTACTATTGCAAATATCTTATGTGAAAACTCAGCCGTAGGTCAGATTAATGCACTGAAGTTCTTTTGGGGAATTTTGAGTTGATTTTATTTTTCTTGATCTGCTGTCACAGTATATCTAAGAATATAATTAACCACCTCTGTTTATTTCCAGAACTGCTTGTGTTGGCTGGCAAGCAGCAAGGAAAGCTCTATCACTACATCACACATCTCTTCCCCAGAAAGGCCTAATACCAGCCATATAATTTCTATTTTGTGAAATCTAACTATTTAGCTTTTGATAAATTTTGTACTTTGCTTTATTGTAGTAATAAAACTGTTAATTAATACAAACAAAATCAGCATTTTATCTGCACCAAAGAAAAACCACAGGGCCATCTTTGTAATGAAAAAAGAAAAACCACCTTCCTACTGTTCTTTTTTTTCAGTCTCAGTTCTGAACTGTTATGAATATTTTCAATTAAATATTTTTTACTCTTTAACTCTTCCTTTCCGGTTTTGATTAAAGATGTAACTTGTAAAAGTACAAGCAACTCAGGTTTTGGTAGTAAATTCCTCACTGCTTTTCTGTGTCTCTCACTGAACAAAAAGGAAGTTCTAGGAAAAGAGGAATGCCACATCATGTAAGTGAAGGAAAGACAAAAATGGAATAAAGGAGGGAGACAGAACAGAACACTCCATGAACTTAACCAAAGTTTTAAAAGAGTCCTGTGAAACATTTTATTGTCATTTTATATACTGCTTAATTTCTATAATGTACAAACAGGCCATTTATGTATGGGGTTTTTGCATCACACACTATTTACAAGACTTCACCACATAATGTCAGGGGATTTATATAAAAAAAAAAAAGCAGTGAAGTCCTAGGAAGACTCAGCAGAAATACCAGGTAACTAAGCATGACATTTTCAGCATGTTCATGCACCTGGTGTCTGTTGCACAAGGACAGTTATAGACAGTTATAGTTTGTAACATTTACCATGTCAAGAGTAAGCACAGCAGGGCATCATGTGAGAGCACAAGAGCTACAGCACCTCTATAAGAGGAGCATTTTCAATGCACTGGTTCTACTTTCCCAGCAGCAACACTGGATCTATTTCATGTTCCTGGCAGAAATTAGATAAGCAAAGCTGTGTCCAAAGCAAGATTTTACTCTAAATGTCTTGTTTTCTCTTTTCTTTTCCCTTCTTTTTTTGTTGTTTCTTCATTTTTCTCTCTTTTTGGCAGCTTGGAAGACTTCACCTTTTTTTGCTATAAACAGAAATATACAGACAGTTTAAAATCCAGCTGCAGCCTGACAAAACTTTAAGTCAAAATGTAGTCAGTGTTAAGGGAAAAGCCACCTTTTTCCCCTCCCCTTTCAAGTGTGAAGTTTCCAAATGCCATAGAGAGTACAGACTACAATATTCAGTCTTAAGGGCTGACCACAGTTCCCCATTTGGTGATACCTACAAAGGTATTACTAGAATTGTCATATGTAGTAACCACAGTCACAGGCCTGGCACCATCCTCATCAACACTTGAAATATTACTAAGTTCTGGAATTGGATGCAGAACTCATAGGTTTAAAGTGATGTCTCACTTTGGTCCAACGTAAGACAATGGATGGAACTAACTTAAGACTTTTCCACACCAGTGCCAGTTAAAAATGTAAAAGTTGAGAGATTAATTATTTAATACCTACTATGATTTTTTTTTCTTAATTCATTAAGATGATGCTAATAGCCACAGAAAGGTAACTAAAAACAAAAAAAAAAAGCCCCAACACTTCAGTGGGGTGGTATAATAATGAGGAAATTAAATCACCTTAATCATTGCATCACTGTCAACAGTATCCTGCTCATCCTCATCAGACTGGATTTCTTCCACATTCAAGTCTTCACTCAGCTCTAATGTCGCTGCAGATCCCGACTGCCTTTTAGATGCCTTGACAGAACTAAGTGAATATGGAGTCAGATGTGCCTCTTTGTTGTAGGCACGTGTAAAAGCTGCTTTGACCTGGCAGGGTGGAAGGAAGGAAACTGAGCATCAGTTTAGGAACCGTAGATTGTTAGCTAACCAACCTACTGAGAGATTCCACATCAACTTTCCTTTGGAAAGATGTGACCAAAGATACATAGAAGACAACACTCTCTAAAAAGAAGACAGAAAGCATTTAAGAGCTGTATGGTGAAGGCTCATTTTAAACAAATCCCAAATAATCCTCGTAAGTGTGCATCTTCAGATGTTTCTTGCTTAGGCCTATAATAATTTCAGCACAGTCACACCAGAGTCCCCTTCAGCAGCACTGTACACTTGCCAGACTAAGCAGCATATTCAGACTACAGGAAAACGCCTGATAGTAACATAGGTTTAGTTACTGGCAGGTTCTTCTCTTTCCATGAGCACCTGACCTGGATGAGGGAGATCATGGTTCAGATCACATCTGCCTGGTTTGTAAAAGCAACTTGGTGAGGGCCCCAACCACTGGAGTGCAGTAGCTGGACAGTGGAAGAGCAGGACACAAAGCACCCCCCAGGTCTGGCAGTTCTGTCTAACAGGACTGGGAAAGGTGCAAGCTGCAAGGCAGCCTCAGAATGCAGGGCCTGCTCTGTAACACAGGCAGCTGTGTGTCCCTCCTCCTTTGCAGGGTGGTAAGAAAGGCAGGGCTGAGCCTGAAGGACATAGATCTTAGAGCCAGAGCTTGCCTCTAGAAAGGTACCATCTTTCCCTGTCCTTCCTGTGTTCTGCTTCTATACCCAAAATACAACTAACTCCCAGTAATCCTTTACACCAGGAACAAAAAGTGTAAGACTCCTGAGTGAAGCACAGCCTGATTACCTTTAGAACTTAGCCCTGAAGTTTTAGTGGTATGTTTGACAGCTGATTCACAAAGCCTACTATCAATTATGGTTAAGCTGGTGCACCAACTTCAGCCTTTCCAAAGCACATCCATACCACAGCAATTATTCCAGGATTTCTTTTTTAAGATATGGAAGAAAAAAATTCACTGGTGAATTTTACCTTGGGATCCAGCTTTGAAAAAGGACTGGGTTTGCCTCCCCACGTGCTTATTTCCATGATATTTTCAACGTCTTCTTTCATCAAGCAGTAAGAGTCCATAAATGTTATAGCTTGTTGTACACCATCTGCTCCAAAGTCCTTCAAGGGCTGGACAAGTGAATCCCGCAAATACGACAAATATTCCATATTTACTGTCCTCTTGCATGTCTGAGTTCTTTGTCAAATTGAAAATAAAGTACTGAGTCAGTAAATCTGTCCAACCAGCACCACTGACTTCTAAAGACAAGAACAAATAGGTAAGGAGGCCCTCAGCAAATCAACAATCAGATGCCTTAAGAGCAAACTGCAAGTTGTACTGTGGCATTCCTTTTGCCATACCTGCATTAGGGAATAACCAATGCAAGGTATTTGAACACCAAACAGTCTGGGGAAACACATCCCTGACTGAAACAACTTCAGGGGAAAGAAGAAAAATGCAAGGTACTTGTGATTACACTAAAAGTGTTTCCAGTTTTGACTTGTTCAAACTAAGGCCTGAGAAGAGTGTCACCAATAACACAGGAACACATTCACAGAACACATGAACGTGTCACTTGTTCAAGGAATTGATGGTAGGTAAAGAACTGCACAAGAAGGAACAGTATCAGAGGAATGTCAGTACTACCTGAGACTCATGTGCATTGCCAGTTCTTGAATGATACGATCATGTTTGCCTGTGGATGAGAATTTCCCCAGCCAGCTGGGAAAGACAGGAAACTGGGACATGTAACCTCTCATCAGCTCCCCTGGGAGAACACTTGCATAAATAGCCTGAAAAAGTAACACACGTGCCAAACTCAGATCACACTGAAAGTCTCATGTACACCATGACACACTGCCCTACACTGCACTGTTCCCAGGGAAGAGGGGTAGTCAACACAGGGCCACAGTGGAATGAGTTTATTTTAAGAGAACTCTCTCAATTGGTTAATTGGTTTCTGGTCAATCCCTGTTGGGTTACAGCTTCACCTCTTGTACCACCCTGTTTGCTACCATGTTCTAAAATACCTGTGAAATTATCTGGGTTTCAAAACTCAAAAAAAAAAACCCAACACATGGCCTTTTCTCATGTCCAGTTTAGAGTGCAGTCAGACAAACACTCACTTCACACAACCAAGTGATCTCCAACACAAAGACATGGTGAAGGAGACATTTCCAAAAAGCACTGCAAATGTACATCAAGTCAGCTATGTTCCTAAGCAACTCGGCTCTCGGGACTTGTACTGAGCAGGGGTGGGGAACTAGATGATCTCCAGAGGTGCCTTCCAATTTCACCTACAATGCCAGTCATAATCCTTTAAGCATAAGTCTTGTCAGCATTTCAAGTGAGCATTAAAAGAAGTACAGTGACCAAACTTCATTCCTCTATGCTTTGGGAGAAATCCTGCCCTGGTGAGAGGAAGGACAGAGCAGGCTTGTAACAGCACAAGTGATACACACCATGTGCTTCTATGCTTTGTGATAGTCCAACTTTTCCAAGTTTCAGAAGACTTCATTTCACGTTGCAGCATGGGCTCAACAATATGGATATGGGAAACTTCTGATCACCAGTGGAACAGAGAATACCACACGAAGTACGAACTATACAGATCATATAATCATACCAAAACACCAATTTCCACAGATCCACCTTTAACTCTGGACACCCCTTAAAGAACATACAATGAGTGTTAAGTGCTCACCTGTGTTGGAAGAAGATTCCAGTTCTGCTTGCTACGAATCTGCCTGTCCACAATATCACCATCACATATACTATCAGCTGCTCTACTCAAGAGCACCAAGTGCTTTTTTAAATTACCTCTGGAAAAAAATGAAGTTGACTTTATTACAAAGCAGGAATATCCAGATGGGTTTTGGTCTACTTTGACTCCCTGACACAAACGCCTATGTCAATTTAGGGTTTGGAGTAACTCACCCAGCAGCAGCTGGTTTCACATGCACATAGTTCTCTTGGACAAAGAGAGGTGCCAGCGAATAATCATGGAAGAACAGATCTGCTTTGTCGATAAGAGACATACGAGCAGTCTCCTCTCCAGTAGTGAAAACCTTCCGGACAACATCGAAAGGGCCCTAAATAAATGACATTTCAAGAACTCAGAGGCTAGAAGGTCAACACAAAAATAAGACACAGCACAATATCAACTAAATAGTATCCAGGAGTATCTTGATTTAAGATCCAAGCTCCACGTTCAGTATTTCCACCCTAGAACTTTACCAGTTTTAAGAACTGTATTTTATTTTTAATATTAAGAGAATTAACCCCTTAACAGAGAACAAAGGATGGGAAGAATGAGCTTCATAATTGCATCTTACATAAGAGACCAGTATATCAAAATATATACTCAGTCCTTGATATACTGCTCTTCAACTACTTGTGGCAAATGTGACAGCTCTTGGTGCCTAGGCTTTTATTCAGTGCTTCGGTTCAAAAAATGCTTATAAAGCCTAGTGATTCTATCAGAATATGACAGTAAAAGCCAATCCAGTATTTGACACTTACCAGTTTGATGTCCTTTTTGGCTCTGCTGGCATCTGTTTTAGCCTCATCGTAAGTCAGTGATTTGTCTTTTGCACACCACATATTAAGATTATGCAAAACCTAAAGAACAAAATTTACAATTTGATAGCATAATAGGATTTAAATGGAAGACTCCAGCAGTAACAGCCTGATCTTTATATATAAAAATACTGCTCAAATACTTTGAATTTGATGTACATGATCTGCTATCTGAATAGTCACTGATGCTGAATGGGTACTGACCTGTCTGATGTCCTGATTTGCTGCCAGGATTATCTCTTGCATAGCAGGTGGGGGAATTTTTAAACCTTCTTTAAATGCAATAGACATCATGGCACCCTGTAATCACAATTGAGAAACTGTCATTAGAGAATTCCTATGAATTCCAGTAGAACATACTGACACATGAAACCAACACTGTTCTACTGACAATAGAACATGAAAGAGCACTGCATATTTTTCTGAATTTTTAAAGCACACATAGCTCAAATTTTCTCTCACAAACATAAAACATCATTAACCACTGGTGTAAAAAAGAGCATGCTCGTTTATAAAAACCCATTTTGGATATATTCTTAAGACAGACACCTAAAATCCAAAAGGCTTTGGGAAGAAAACTCAGACAATTCATTCTGAAAAGCAGTTACTCACTGAGATGACCCATTAAGTGATGTATCCAATTCTGAATAAACTCTGCCACATGAAAACTGAAGTTACTGATGGTAACTTCAGTGCAGTCCATAAAGCCACAGCCAACTTACTTTGATCTGTTCTAGACGAGGCCTCTGAAAACGAAGATCCAAACAGTAGTGCACCAAGGAACGCATTTTAGGATGGTTGCGATCATTGCACATACAAATGATGGGTATCTTCGTGTGTCGGATCAAACCAATCAACTCCTGTAATTTAAACACGTTACAATTACCTCAGGGAACCTGGATAATAGCAACAGTTAGAATGTCATACCAAGCAGCATTAGTCCCTGCCTTAAATCAGATCCTTGACAGGTGCCAAGCCCATAACACTCCTCCTGCTGTAATCACATTTCTACACAGTGCAAACTTAGCCCCTTTGCCTACGTTTTTCACTTGCTGTTCTATTCAGCTGCAAGAGATCTGCTGCCTACCTACTTCCACTGTCTACTTCCAGCAATTATGTTTGGAACCGTTCTTCAATAAGCAATGCAGACCAATACCCCAGTGTACAGCTGTCCACCTGCAGAACTTGACTCACTTCTCCAAAGGCCAGTTTGACCTGCCTTATACCCAGAGGGAACACACAGCTTTCTGCCTGCACCCTGCTACAAAGCATGAAAAAGCAGAAAGTAAAAAGATCGGCTCATCCCTGCTCCAAGAGGCTTCATCATTTTTTAGGCTTGCCAGAACAAACTTTCCTAGCTCTAATGAAGGTGAAATTCAGTTCAGTTTCATTCCTGCAATAGAAATACCTGCATCAGAGCTAAACATCTGTATGCCCTTTACTGTCAAAGTACTGCATGTGATTACAGGAACTCCTCAGAAGCTAAAAATGGAGCTACTAAAGAGAACAAAGGATGCTGCTACCTATGCTACACATTAGTTACTCAGTGTTACTGCCTATGCAAAAGAGCAACAGTTCCAGTCAGATTATGAACCTCCCACTGCAGGGAGATTTCACCTAAGGGAGAGACCTTAGGAAAAATGTACCTATACTGAAGTGCTCACACTCAAGTTCATCACTCCAGGTTTCTTCTACACAAGTATCTTTTTCCCCCTCTCTACCAGTGCACAATTCTTACACAGACAGGCTTCTAAAACAAGTCAGACTGTACTCTGCAGAGAGTTTATGCACCATGGGATGAGGGCAGCAGAGTGGCTTGACCATTTTGTGCTATATATGGCACACACTCTTGGCAATGGCATTAGCTAGGAACTACAGGGGCTTCACCTGAATCCCTCCTCTGTCTTCATTGCCTGCCATACCATCCACTTCATCCATGATCAATACATGTTTCCCGCTAACTGATGAAGATGCACCTGAAAATGAATATGGATAAGAAAATGAGATGGGAATAAAGAAGTCTTGCTCAGTTTTACCCAAAGCTCAGTAATATAACGCCAACCTAGGCAACTGAGGTGGTGGCTCTGCCACTTGATCATATGAATCTATGTTCACAGACCAGACTATAACTTCATGTCATCTTCTGAGAAACAAGTCCCATGGAACAGAGGAGCAACTGCACAATTCTTGAGTACTTTGTGCAGAGTAACAACTCATGCTATGAATAGCATGATTTAATTCTAAATTGAACAAGAAATGCAACAGCTTACTACATGAACCCATCCCTATTAGAGCCAGGTCTCTCCACAAGCAAGGTAAATTCCTAACACTGTTGTGTAATAAGGAACCTCTGTCCTTCCTCTAACCAGACTCTTAATAAAACAAAAATCTCCTTCAAACAACAGACTCACCAGAACAGAAGTCTTTGATGCTGGTGTTGTTAAGTGATTCAGCAACTACTTCCTTCAGACTGTTCTTGCTGCGAGTGTCGCTGGCGTTCAGCTCCACGTAGCTATATCCCAGTTCCTGGTCCAAACACAAACCACATAAAAAGTGAGAACACAGATCAGTGAAAAATCATACAGCTTTACTTAGTTTCTCCCCTTATATTCCTTTTCCCTAGCAATTCAAAAAAATTATAACCAACCATGTGTGAAACAGATCGGCCCAAAAAATTATTTTTGTTTTGGTTTTGTGGTGGGTTTTTTTTTAATAGGTTTTTTGTTTAGTTTCTTTGAGTTTTTTGGTTGGTTGGTTGTTGGGGTTTTTTTTGTTTGGTTGGTTTTGATTTTGTTTTAATTGAGGGGGTTGGGGAAGCACTGGAGTCATTGGCACATATTAAATTTTGGAAGATGAACAAAACTGCCAGAAATACCAGCAGGGATAGAAACAGAGTTATGAGCCAAGGCTGGCTAAGCTCCATGGAATTTCCAGCTGCATAACAAAGAAACATACCACATGGCTCTGAAAGCTGAAGGAAAGAGAAACTTAACTATTTAACCAATAGGAAACACATGACTCCCCCCAGCAGCACTAATACAGTCCCTGACACAACTTAACCCAGCTGCTCTTTTATCAGGAAACTCTCCTGCCAGAGGCAGCCAGAACACAGCACTGAGCACACACAGCCTTAGTCTGTTTTGCTGGCATTTCCTCTGGAGCATAGAGAAATGCTCTGCAGAGTCCTGAGGTGGCTAAGAGCAAGCCAGGTTGGAAACCAGAAACAGAAAAGACCATACTTTGAGAAAAAAAAACGAGCCCAAAACAGCACATTCACCTTTTCTAAAGATCTAGTTCTAGATGTGACATCAACTTGTTGGCACAAAGCCCAAAGGCATGCAGTGGGGGAAGCGGGGGAAAAGGATTAAGAGTTACTCTATATAACAGATTTCTAAATTCAGATTTAGAAATGGACACATAGCCCTGTCAATTTCTCTCACCCTAAAGCAGCATTTCAATTTAGAAGGAATCTGGGAAAGATCTCTCTGTTAGATATATAAAAACCATAACCTTAGGCTTTCAAAAAGCTTGCCAGAATTTGACTCCTGCTAAATTAAGTACAAATATTCTCTAGCTTGCAGAACTAGTGCTGAATGCTCACAATTGGAAAACCATTTCCAATTGTTCAACATATTGTGATATGCTTCCTCTCAATGCAACAGAAAGACACAGACACTCATTGGTACCTTCTCACCTCAGACCTGATAAAGATATCTAAGCAGTCACATATTTTCACCTGTAACCCTGTTCTGAGCAGGTGCAACCTGGCTGAGAGCAGACCCTGGTCATTCAGAGCATACCCACCTGCACACTGTAGCTGTATCCAGATACAGAATTATATATGTAACAAAAAAAGTGCTGGGAACAACAATTACTATGAACTCACCTTACAAACCAAAGCAGCTGTAGTAGTTTTACCAACTCCAGGTGGACCAGAAAGTAATGCTGCTTTAAAGCCTGTCCCATCATCTTTGCTCCCTGTTTTATTGGGTTTTGCTAAAAAAAAAAAAAAAAAAAAAAGTTAAAAAAAATCAGGTTTTACCTAGGTACGTAATTATAAAACAAACTGCATGCTCCTAAAAATATCAAGCATCATTGGATTTTTTCCTCATTTAAGGCTCAACAAGAAAATCCAAAGATGCATATACAGCTGCATCCTAACCACTTGGAGAAAAGCAGCTTAACCCAGGTTACAATTTATAACTTGCAGTGATTTTGAACTGAAAAATACCAAAAAGTGCTATTAATGTAATATAACCATTTCAGCAATTTCCTCACAACCACACCATACACATAAAAAACCAAATACACCACCAAACCTACACACCACCAAAAACAAATTAAGCCACACCCCAAACACAGCACACACAAAAACCCCACTACAGCTGAACTAAAACCCTCTTTAAACACAGAAAAATTTGTCTGTCCATAGGATGATGAACTGTCTGCTTGACACATACACTTCTTGCCAGGGCCAGGACCTTGACTATTCATCCCTACACTGACAGCAGCCCGTTAGACCTGCTCTTATCCTGTATCTTCACTGTTGGCAGTGCCTAACCTATTTCCTCTTGCTGAGGAAGAAAACAATAGGCTCAACACAAGGCCATTTTTAGATACATCACAGCTAGGATATTTTGGGTTTTTTTCTAAAAATGAAACCTAAGACTTGGGGAAAAAATCTTTTGAGACACATTTTTCTGCTCTTTTTTTGAGGTGGAGAGATGGGTAGTAAATAAACAACTACTTTGCCAAAAAAATTTCAGGCTCAGTTGCTGCTAAAAACACATCTGACTGCAGCCTTATTCCCAATTTCTAGAGTTGCTCTGCTACCACGCAGGCCCTCACTGGTCCAGGGAACCAAGGAGCACAATTAGCATGAAAGAACAGAGAGAAAATTAACCAGGCCAGTCACCTTGTCCATCTTCCAAGGTGCTCTTGTGCCAATTTCTGAGCCATCGGAGCAGTTTATTGGCACAGCTTTGCTCGCCCTGCTGTCCAATAATTGCCTTAAGAGATACAGGCTTGTATTTATCCACCCATAGCAATTTCTCTGTGCCATCTTCATTAACCTCGGAAACCAAGCTCCCCTTAGGTTTTGGGGTTTCTTTCTCCTCTACAGTCTGACGTTTAAAGTCCGTAAGTTTTCGAACAGCAGTGCTTTCTTTCTTGACAGATCTGATGGTATCTCCTTTTTCAGGGGTAGATTTGTATTTTTTATTATTAGTTTCCCTTTTGTAGGGGCTAAAATTCCTTTTTCCAGCTTCAGCTTTCTGCGGTGTCTTTTTGGGTTTTGACTCCACTTTCTTTGCCTTAGGAAAATAAAAAAATTAAAAAGAAATTTAAAAATATAGTAAATAAACACATTTATTTAAACAATTACAGGAGTGCTTAGGAAGTGACAAAGTTTATGTATTGATTAAAAAAACTTCAAGAACAGATACTCTCTGAGAAATAAAGCACAATGTCACCAGGTGCTGTAGTACAAGGCACAAAAAAGAGGCAGGAAGTGTTCTGGTCATTCCAAAAACAGTCCCCTTATTCACAAAGCCTGAGGCATCCTACAATGCTAAACTGATGACTGTCAGGTTGGAACAAATGGGTCAGATACCCTTGAAGCTCTTGCAAAACAACACTTGCAGAAGTTGTTCAACCCAAAGCAATTCAAAGGGAGCAAAAGTGATCAGCTAATAAGCTTAGAGTTGCTTTTCCCTGGGACACTAATGGCATCTTTGCATAAATAAGTCATGTCTGTAGTGAATACACCACATGTTAGAGCTAACAGAGATTTTAGTAACATTCCATCAGCCACTACAACCTAAATTTAAATGTGCACAAAAAACTTGTTACCTCTTTTTGGTATTGCCTGAAAAAATTACTTTTAATATTCTTAGTTCAAGTACCACATAAAGACAAGGTCTGTTATGTATACACATAGTTTACATATTCCTGGGCCTGTCTGGGTACCACATGGTATCAATCACAATTACTTATTCCAAAGAATTAATGAATACTCCTTTTTTCAACCCAATGCCATCTAAGGAGATGCAATTACCTGCTGTGTCAGGTACCTAAAATGCAGAATAATGTCAGAGTGGGACTATAACCTTTAGCTCCCATTAGAGTCATTTGTCTTAAGCACAAACCAAAAAAATTTCACTTTTAACCTAGAAGGTCAAACTGATGATTATTGTGTTACTATTACTGGAACAGAAGACAAACTCCTTTCAATTAAAAACAAACCAAAGCAAAAAAACACCCCTAATCCCCTAGGGTTATTATAAACTTACCTCTGCTTCAGCCACCAGCTCATATTTAGACTTCTTGCCTGGCATAGTTCGAATAAGATCGAACAGACCATCCTCATCGATAACTTTTGTACCTAAAGCTGATGCCTGGAGCAAAAGAAAGAATTAAATGTCAAGTCAAGTTACATTAGAATTTACATCATTAATTTCCAAGTGTTTTCCAGTAAAAACTTCGACTAGGGACACAACGACCACAAGAGTTTATATATATGTGTGTATGTATGCACAGAAGTAAAAACAAAACAAAGCTGTAAACCACTTGGCAACTTTTCATTTTAAAAATGCACTTTACTGTTAGTACTGCTTCCTGTTGGCAGGGATACTGGAAATTGCCAGTTAAGAGAGGAACGATTCAGTTTCACTTTGCCTTTGCCCAGGCACAGGAACATACTCACCTTCTCACATTTGGACTGGCCACAGTCTCTCCCCACCACCAGGTAATTTGTCTTCTTGCTGACATTGCCGGTTACTTTTCCTCCGTAACGTTCAATCAGAGACTTGGCCTCATCTCTCTCAATACACTCCAGAACACCCGTAATTACAAATGTCAGGCCTTCCAAGCAGTTTTCAGCTCCCTGAGAACAGGAGCATTGCAGAAAATGCCATTACTGATACAATGCTACCAGACAGCTCTTAACCATCAGCTATTTTAACCCTCTACCATGTCAAGTACCCTATGAAACCTTACAAATAAGATTGTCATACCTAGCTAGGTAATAGTTCTAAAAGTACCAGTGGGAATAGCTACCAACAAAACTTCACACATTGCTGTCACTCATTTGACTGACATGCTACACTTGAAGCAGAGTGCTACAAGTATGGTCAGGTAAACAGTCTTCAACCTTAAGACCAGTAACTACTTTTGATCATCATGGTATCCTAAACCAAGTTCTGAATACAAATTCTTTAGTACACTTCTTTACACTTAGTCACTGCTTTGCATTACAATTTGGGTTTTTCTAATACATTCCTCCTACTGGGAAAAAATACCAGTCTTTAAACAGCTAAGTTGATACTTATTAAACCACTTACAGCAGTAGGTCTACCAAACACTCCACATATAGAATCCTGTGGCCAAACTGACCTGAGGTATCTCTTTGGAACCCAGTGCCTTTGGACCCTCACGATTAAGGAAGCTTCGGTAAGCCTGGTAATTGTTTCGCTTCTTCTCAGAGTCCTCAGGACTTATAGACTGGGTCAGGAGAGGGGAAAAAAAATTAATATACATATTACATATATAAAAACAGTAAAATAAACCCAAGCTTCACAGTTTAAGACATTTTCATGCACCAAAGGAAAAGCAAGTTCTAACATTTGTTTTTAATCTATTAACATGCAATACTGAAGCTTGCTCTGCTTTTGGTGCTTGTGTTGAGGTGCTTTTTCTTGTTGCTTTTAAAAATATTTCAAAAATGTGAGAGAGTTTAAAAAATACATACCCATTGTTATGCCAGTGTTCAACAAATACAGTTCTTGAATGAGATAAAAAAGCCTAAATTCTATTCCTACACAGCATATAAATAATAAGAAAAAATAGGAGACTAGGGAGAGAAATATAAATCCCTAAACAACGCCACGTATCATTCTTGCCACAGAACAGATCCTCAAGGTCACCACACTCACATCGGGAAGTTTTCACTCACTAAGTAAGCGTCAGAATTCCTCCATTCTGTGTTTTCCAGCTAAGTTAAACAAGAGAAAGCACAGAACTGATTGTGCAGTGTACCTGCAAACCTTAATGGGCATTGGAGAACCTCAGGTCCATCATCTGTTTAATTTACACTTTGCCAGGTAATTTTTTCCACATAGTTTTACAACTGCTGTAAGGAAGGAATTTACAGGCTTACCAAAATTCAAATCCTTAAAAGCTACTCAGGAGATTCAAAGTACCGAGTTACAACAGTTACACCTATAATAAATGAAAACTATTTTCCTGCAAACTCTACCAAGACATCTAAATTAATTTTGATAGCTCCTACCTCAGTCTTCTTGGGAGAAACTTTCTCCTTCTTGGGTGGTGTCTTCTCTTCTTTCCCTGAAGCTGTTTTTTGTCTTGATAGTGAATTTTGAGCACCTCTTTCCTTTTCGGCAATCTCTTCTTTTTTACCATCAGATGATTGCGGGGATAAATGAGAACCTTTCAACTGCTCAGATTTAGTTTGTGGCTTTGGAGAGCAATTCTTGGCTGTACCAGCTGAGTCTGTTGCTTTCACTTGAAAGGAGGCAGAGGGAGAAGAGCCCATATATAAGAATGTATCTCATTAATATTCTAAATTAGTGCAATGCTTTTCAGTTTCTGTATCCTACCTCTTTCTGACTGCTTATATCCTGCTGTTGTATTAGGGCTGCTGTCGATGCTCAGTACTGTTTGCTCTCCTTCTGTATCTTTCCGAGCCTAAATAAACACACAATGCCAAAGTCAGGGATGTGTGTCCCCAGCTACCACTGGGACACAGCAACACACTTCACTTAATCATCCCAACAGAGGCATCCAGCACACACTGTCTGATTAGGCAGGACACCCTTTACTGAGCAAGGAAAAGCCAGGGGGGAAGTATAAAAAGTGAGTATGCTATTTCCATGAAAACACTTTCCTGCTGTTTTTAATGCATTTGTATGGAACTCTCAAAACATAGGTGTCTAAATAAGAACACTCCCAGCAATACAATTCCTAAAAGCTTAAGTTTAAAAAGAATTCAACCTTTTTCTTCTGTGGTGTTTCATCCAACATGGCCAGAGTTCTAGCAAATTCTTCATCTTCATGCAGCTGTCTCTCCAGCTGAAAAAAAAAAAAATAGAGATTTTTAGGCTAATGCCAAACAAGTTCTAACTCTAGTATTTAAAAAAAAAAAAACCTCTAAGTGAGCAAATAGCTAGAAAAGGGTGCCCTACCAGAGGCAAATACATTTCTAGAAATGGCACTGAAGATTTACATGTTTCCCCCAGAAAGCAAGACTAGTTAAATCTAGTGAGAAAAATGGATTTATTGCACTAGAAACATTATTATGCCTGTATAAGCTTTTCAAAGGAGCTTTTTGTTCATAATTTTACTGTTGGGTACCCTTTTCTTTTAAATAATCAAACTTTGAATGCAGCGCCTCATAACCAACAGCTTGCAACAAGATGTAACCTGTTGGCTTTATCAAAAGCAGTCCCAAAAGACAAGTAGTAACAATGCCTGTTAAAAATTATGACGTCTCCAGAATGAATGTTTTACTCTCATTTACTACTAGCAACATATATATATAAATAAATAAAAATTCTGTCTGTTTTGGAGACTTTAACTACTGCCCTTAGCCTTACACTTAGTTCTATTTACTTTAGGGAAGCAAATATACTTAACCTTCTATTATTTATGCTCATACAACTGTTTTTTTCTGATAGAAGAACCAGTAAGAATAAATAGGGCACGACATCTGTGAAAGTTACCTTTTAGTTGTAAAAAAACCCACAAAAGTCAGTTTGGTTTCATTTTTACTTCACTTAACAACATAAACCTGGCATCTCCAGTGATAACTGATCCTTTGGTTACCTTTCCTGCCCAATATGGTGCCTTGGGGAAAACCTTTTCTATTCATGAATAGTGTTCACTATTGCCCATAAATATTGACCATTGTTTCAACGAGAGAACAACAAAATTACTTTCATAATTGAAATCTAACATGCCATGCTCTAAGATCCCAGCTGATGACTTTATAAAACCAGTATGCTACAGACATTGTTTGTATGTGTCCGTAACAGTGAAATCTACCTTCCCTGTGTACAGTGAGAAAGGGAAGGGACAGTGACCACAAAATGCAAAGCAGACTGAGGCAGAGATACACCTGATATAAAGTACTTTGATGCACAGAAACTCTGACTGTTACAGATAAGATCAGTTCAAATGAAAGACATAATCTCATTTTCCCTGACAGATTGTTTAACTTTCTAGTAGGGTGAAGTTGGATTCATTTACTCTCATCCTCACTTTCAGAGATGCAGATTTGTCTGTACAATCTACTTATTTCAAACGATACTCAATATTACAAATAAATGTGGGAAATCAAATTTCCCCAAAAGCTAGTCAGTATGTGTAAGTGTACCTTCCTCTCATATCAGTACTGATTCAAATAGGAAAGTTTAAGGGTCATTCACATTTTGGTCAACTATAAGAAAATTCAGAAGACAAGTGAAACAGATCATGGATGGCAAGGAATTTAATTTTTCACTCCAGAAAATTAAAAAATACGTAACACCATCAAAACACTACCAAAACATGAGGAAGCAGAAAGTGAATTGTGTGTGAGAGGCAGGATTATTAGAAGCACATCAGCTGCACAGATAGACAAAGTCTGGATAGAGAGAAAATAGATTAAGTGATATATTCTATTTACATTACTGAAATAATACCTATAAAAACAACTGTGTGACCAGGCTTGCACATATTGATGAATTTTATTATACTTAACTAAGTATAATAAAATAGCATACCTGGAAAGTCCATCTTAATTTCTTAAGGAAAAACAATTTAAGTTAAACTGCTGTTGATATAGTGCATGAAATTTGTAGATCTTTTACCTCTGAATCTTCTTCAAGCTGCAGTTGCCTAGCAATGGCCTCATCATCTAGAGTGCTGTCTCTGCTCTGTGAAGGCTATATTAAAGAAAAAAAGACCAACCATTTAGTTACCCCATTACTATGTCAATTGTAGTAATTTAATACGTACAGATTCCTTCTGTATGCTTCTAGAAAAGAACTCTGAATGAGAGATACAGCATTAATTTCTAGCTGTCTAACCTAAACACTATTAAACAAGGCTATTTTCAAGGGATTTTATTATTCAAAACAAGACCATGCTGTAATATAAATATCTCAACTCTTCAAAAAATGCTGAACATCTCTGAAGCTATCACAGCTGGCCCACTTGAAAAATACATCAATAATTACACTGGGAATTTTTAAGTTCCTCCATACTTTACTTGGTGCTTTGTTATTCCATGAATATGTGCACCATAAAGCTTGGGAAAACAACCTTCTCCCTCTCCTGCCTGTCCTCCACCCTCAAATATAAGCTATCCCTTCCACTCACTAACCTCAGAAAACTTCATGGATTTCAAGAAAAGAGAGAAACTTGAGAAGAAAATATGACCTTCAACTTTGTGCTATCTTGTCAAGCACAGAAACTCTACTCCAAACTTGCATTTCAAGACCTGAGGTGCACACACAGATCCTAAGAGCTCAATGTCTACCTGAGTGGTGATTACAAAGTAACAGGAGGTAGGAGCAGCAGTTAAGTACTTCCATGCAGTCAAACAGTTCATTTGGAGCTGCCATCAGACACACTAAAGGAGCAGTCTAAAGGAACACCATCAGTACTCACCTCTTTCCTTTTACTTGCTACCAGTTTCTTTTCTGAGCGTTGGACACTCCTTGTCCCAAAGAAATCAAGAGCAGAGGTGGGAGTCTGTTTCACTGGAGAGAGGGGCTTGCTTTTAGCTTGTGGTTTTACCTCTTTTTTCACAGTATTTGTTCCTGGACAATCAATCGCTGACGTCCCATTCTCCTTCGGTTTCAGGGAAACTCTTTTATTGGCAAAATCATCATCTTCATCTAAACACAAAGAGAATTCCATTACTTCTGGTACACAGAACTCAAGTTCTAATAACGGAGCTGCCAAGAGAACTATTTTGGCACATTACATCAACTCAGATCCTAAAAAAATGCTGCAGGCATTCAGAAGTTTTTTGAAAAAAAGGGTGAGTTGCACAATATGCAGTATTTAACAACTTTAATAGCATAACTCCAGTCTGAACAAATTCAGTACTGAAATAACATGACATTTTTTACTTGTGCTTGTACATTACCTCTCAATTAGAGAAGTTCACAAGGAATGCCTTCCCTTCTTAAATGGGGAAAACAATAAACAGAAGATCTAGATCAATGAAATTTGAACAGTCTCCTTAATTAATGAATGTCAAATTGAACAGCACAACTCTTCCTTTACATTTTATGTGAAGTACAAAGGCATATTTATTTTATTACTTCATAGTATTCATCAACGAAGCAGCTAATATAGGCTTTGTAGACGTAGTCTTAAGAATCTCTCCATCTGACATTACAAACCAAGGAAAAATATCAGAACATTTTGTTAACAAAAAAAAAAAAAGGATTCTGGGGTATTCCTTGTTATTTTTAAAGTATTGCCCATAGTTTATGAATGTGTTAGCAAAAACATTTCAATGCCATTTTTTCACTTTTTCCCTTTTAGAGATTCTATGAGCTCTCTACATCTCTGTACTTAAACACACTCTCCTTCCAGTACAGAAATAAAGAAATACAACAATTTCACAGTACACAGAAATCAGATGAGGTCAGCGAGACAAAATGGATTTTTCAGTTTGAAAGGAGGAGGAAAAGTGGCATCCACAGTCTTACTAAGAACTAAGCCACAGACCACCACACAAAACAAAATTTCAATCTCTCCTTTTCAGACGCTTCTCTAATAACCAGGACATGGTCTGCCCAGCAGTGAGAGTTTGATGGCCATTTATCCATTCTGAATGCAAACTCTTCATCCAGTCAATCAATCAACAAAAAATTAATACCAAGGACTTCAAAGAATTCTATGTCACGTTGTCAAGTCTGAGTTACACAAATGAAACCCTCCCACTGAGGCATACAAAATCCCACATATATCATTGCGATATCATTGTGATATCATACATCACATTAATCATGTGATTGGATTAATACTACAGCACACACATCACCAGAAAAACTTCTGACAAAGCACCACTTTTGTGAATTCTTCTACAAACTGAAAGTGAGCAAATAAACTGAGAGAAAATCCCCAAAATTAACATTAGACACGTTAAAAAAGCAGCGGAAAGACTTGAGAGGAACAGAAACAGAGGCAGTTTTATTTGCATGCCTCTAACTGAAGTCTAGTTTTACTTTTCTCAAAATACAGATGTTTTAGACACTCACCTCAACATATCATAAACAGATTGTTCTAAACATCTGTTTTTAAGCAGAACTTAAAATGACAGCATTATTACAAAAACATGCTCATTTTCCAGCAACCCCTAATTTAAGTCCCCATATTTCTTTTCATACTAAAACTTGTTTTCTTACCACTTCCCTAGGTTTAGAAGATGCTCTATGTCTGTCATCTCTTATTTTTGTTGTACTCTAGACAGAGATGGAGGGAAACAATTATTTTTTGTGTCACCTGCTCTCAACAGAGGGCAGTGTTTTAGACTGTTTTTGGCATCAGCCAGAACTTGCTGCTGCTGAACACTTACTAGGCAGAATATAATGAGAACCAAGCAGGATTCTACCTATTGCTGGGAGAGAAAGTTCAGAGAAGAAAAAAAAAGTAACACAAAGATGCATCTGCAAGGGGGTAAATTGGTTCAGCAGTTAAAATTTTATCCAAGAGAGAGTGGCATTTCAGCCAACTCAATTCACAGAGCAATATATGGAAGGGAAAATTCAATCCCAAGCCCTCAGCTGACAGCAGCAAGTTTTACACAAAGCTAAAAGTTTTACTATTCTCAGTGCAATTTATTGTCCTCATGCAGCAGTAAATGTCCTACTGCCATTTAGCTCAATTTAACAAACTATGACATATCAGGGAGATTTGGACATTAGATGCTGTAGACTCCTAATTTACAATAGTTTCAAGTTTGATTAGGAGACTGCTTATCTCAAACAATTTCAAGAATATTTTTGGTTCTTTCAAATTTTTCAGTTTAACAAAAACAAAAAAAAATGGCAAGAGTAAAATATACTGTTACCGTAAATCAGCAGTTAATGTAGATATAATTACATTTATTTGTCTTAAGATTATACAAATTCTATTCTGCTCCCCTGCTCCCAGCTTTTCTTAAGCTAAGGACTGCTTGATGCTAAAAAACATTTTTTACTTATCATTACTGTTATCAGAAGATCTGTATGCAATATTGACCCTTTCATTATTCACTTAAGACCATAAATATCAACAAAACCCAACAGGATATTGCTTTCTCTTAAGTAGAAAGAAGTAAATACAATTAGATTTTAATTAAGAAATATATGGACTCAAGTCATTTATGAAGCCAGTACTACATAGTAACAATAGTTAGACCTTGGCTTTAATTATGTTGTTTCAAGAAATTACAGGATTAAAAGCATTTATTGACTGCAAGCAGTGCCTGAAGACAGACAAGAAACTTATGAACAACCACTGATAAATGTAAATAAAGAAAAGGGAGAATGAGAACATGGAAGTTGTCATTAGGAAACAAAACAAGCCTGATTATATTAAGTGGGTTTCAAAAGAGACTTTAGAGGGCTGACACTGAGGCTACAGTTTCAACCCAGGTTCAGGAAATTCATAAATACATCACAAATTCACCTGATCTCCAGGCACTCTCCTTATTTCAAGTACCGATAAACACCAACTTTTTCAGCAAAACCTTAACACTTTTCCTCGAAACAAACTGCTCCCACACAACTACTGCCACAGAAGTGAACAGCAAAATTAATCAGGTACACACTTCCACCCTCCTTATAAGTACGAAGGCAACTTTATTTACAGCTCTGAAAATGCCAAGAGTCATACTATTGCCGCTGCACTAATCAGGTCAATGTTTGTCAACACCTGACCTGTAGAAGGAAAAAGATGTGTTCTTATTCATACAACCAAGCCAAAAATTGTGGAAAATATAGGTGAAAGTTTGGGTTTTAACTTGAAAAAATTGTAGCTTAATTGCATTCTTATAGCAACTGCTGGGCAAACCTTGAGATAGCCTTACATGGGGGCATGATCTTCACCGAGAACTAGGAATCAATTTCATCATCAACTAGATGACTTTTCTGTTGTAAAACTTTTCTATAGCAGAATATGACTATTCCAAGAACAGTATTTCCTGTTTACACTGACCCATTTTTGTCTGCTACACAATGAAAAAATATCCTGAACATACACTTTATTTTTTCCAGGAGCAGCTCAGAACTACAAACACAAGTAAAGACCATATATTCTAGTTGAGGCTTCTGGAAATCAAGTACATGTGACGAAGGGAAAGCTAATCATGTGATCAATGGAACACACAGGCAGTGACAATCAGGAGATTGCTTTTAATTATTTTGTATGCAAACACTACACAAAAAGCAGGGATCTACTATGCCAGGCAATGTAGAAGGACCAACTTCCCTAGCAACACACAGCTGTCATCCTGGGGCCTTTAAGAGCTATTCCATGACGTTAAAGCATAGCTGGCTGGCTTTCATTTTATACACCGTTCCAGCAGTAGCACAATTATGTTAATAAAACAATGCCAGCAGGTCACTTGTAACTGTTTGTTATTCCTCTTCCTCCTTTCTATCCTCACACTTTTTCTCAAAAGATTGTCACCTGTTGATTACTGAACAACATCTGTGCTTATTCCCTAACTAAGCCTGATGAAAATTATCTAGACTATTTTAAATGTAAATTCAGATCCTTTTAAAAGGCTTGGGCACAGGAATTACCTCAGCCAATCTAAAAAAGGAGCAATCTATTGCAGGCAGGGACAATGGCAACAAGCAGCATAGGATGGATCCTCAGAGGGCCTTCAGAACAGTGTATTTTATTTTTTTTTCTGTACTATTGAGTTGCTCATCACTAGAGAATATAATTCTCTAGTTCCTATTCTATTTAGGATACAAAATATTTGAGGCAGGGACAGCCTCTTACTATGATTTCATAAAACCAACTCCAGATACAGGGCATCTACAGATTATAAATAACTTGTACTTATTATATGTTGAGTGGCATTTGTAGACTACTACATAAGGATTTCTCTGTGGAGCTCAAGGACTACATCCTAAAATCATTAAATCTACATTACTTGTAAAAATGATAATATTCTGGACATTTTTCAGTTTCAATGACACCTCTTCTGCACAAGTACTTAAAACAGTTCCTGTCCCACAAAACTTGCCATCTCCAGCAACAGGCAGTGCTGTCTAAGCTAAACTGAGGATGCAGAAAGTAAAGTTGTCTACAGTCCTAGTACTGACTTTATTTACTTTATCTATGCATAGGTCAGTACTCAACACCCCCAACACTTGGCAAGATTGAGTTTTGTTCTCATCTTTTGCCTAAAGTAACTCTTTAAGAAGATCACCTTTAAGATAACCACTTCTCAAAAAAAAAAATCAGCAAGTCTATTGCAACTCAAGCCCTGTAACTCATACCAAACAACAGATGCAATGTGTGATTAGCAAACTGTATTTTTTCTTTCCCGTCATTTAAAAAACCTAGTAGTTGCAACTACATTAAAAAATTTAGATATTATGTCATTTTAGATTTTTCATGCCATTTCTCAAAAAGGTACCTGATTTTAGATGTACTACAAACATGCACTTTAAACCACAATTGTTAGCACTTGGCCTATATTGACATGTCAAGGTTCTGTGCTGTTATAAAAATATAAAGCTTACCTGAATCATTTCACCTTTACACCCCTGAAACAAATTTACCTTTAGATTTTCCAATTATAAAAAGTAACCTCAGAAAGTTGCCTCTACTTTATTTTTCACTTTGAGATAAAAAGGTTTAGGGATGCAAGACTGAAATGCAGTTAACTACCATATGTTAGACACTTAAGTGTCAAACTACATAGCCTTTGATATCCTTACATACCAAATAAAATTGCTTGTCAAGTCTGTATGCTTAGTTTTGGGACTATTAGAATATGAAGAAGGGTGAATATATTTAAACCAAAGTAAATTATCTTAATCTGCAAGCCCATCAATTATAGCAACTCCTTCCAAATGAAATGCTTGCACTTGGTATAGAAACAGCTGTGTGTATTACCTCAGCAAGCAATTAGAAGGGATCAGTCCATTAACTCATTCCAGCTTATTATTATTGAAACTTTTATTCACTTGAGCAGGTTACTTTTCTACAACAGTAGTTCACAGAAGCAGATCTGAATCCCACCATGCAATAAAATTTCATGTTCTGGTTGAATTGCCTGAAGTTATCTGCATGACAGGAATATTCAGTAATGCCACATGAATAATCACAAAACAGGAAAAAAGGGAACTTCAAGCAATCCAGGCAAGTATAAATGCACTAATTTTTTCCAGCTGCAGCTCAGGCAGCTAAACTTACTGAGCCTCTCAGGACACAGTGCTCTGTTTTCAAACAAAATCAATCCGTGTAGAAAAAAAATCCAAACATAAATCCTCTTTTTACATTTTGAACTAAGCCAGCAGATTAACCACATTCAGACTGGTTACTCTGGCAGCTCAAAGAGGAGATCTGAAAGGCAGAAAAAAGGTCTCCAGCATGGAGAATAGGAACAGGCAGAGGAAAGCAGCAACATCTTCAGCCAACACAGCTACAGCTTGAAGACCTGCTATAGAGACTCAACTAAAATTAATTTTATTTCATGTCCTGCCATGCTTGAAATACAGGCTGACAAGTAATTCTAATGTCTTCTGATAAATGAAGCCTTTTTTTAGTCAGAATTACCTTTATTTCTCAATATTGCTGTTATCCTAGTTTCCGTAGAAAGAAAAGAGACCACTTCTTTAAGAATAGGATTATATTTTACTTCATCCACACCTCTGGTTTACACTTACTCCCCTATTCAGGGAGTTAACTACTATCATATATTCACACAACATTCCTCTCAACTCTCAAGAGTTTGAGTACAAGAGCACATTTACCACTATATGACCCTTATGTTGTACTGCTGGTATTCCCAAACTTAGCCAAATCAATTTTAAACAGGCTCACTCCTCAACAACTTTTACATTCTCTTCTACAACACCAACCCCTGCTTCTTCAGAGGATTTCTGCCAGAACCCACTCTTGTTCCTCAAATGCATTTCAAAACTCCCTTAAGGTTCAACTACACCTTCTCAACAAACCTCCCATGAAACAGTTTAGAGGAAAGTTGGTACACACAGTACTATTTATCTCCCCCTCACATTTTCACTAAGTATAGCACTTTCCATAAGTAAGCAGAACACAAGTATTGCCCAGGAAATGCTGGTGACAGTATTTTATTTCCCCATGAAATATTTCAGTCAAAGACACCCTTATTCACTGACAACCTGCTGTTAATTTGGACCTGTGCTTGGATGTGGGGATTATTTGTTTGCCCACCAGTATTAGCACTTAATTAATTTTTTGTCTGAGGTTGTTTGGGTTTGTTTTGCTGTTTGGTTGTTTACCCATCCTCAATATTCTCTACATTAAAAGAGTCTATATTCAGCAAAGACCTTCCAGTAACCTGCAGACCTCCTCAGTTCCTACCACGTCAGTTTTTCTACCTTTATAAATAATTCAGCCAACAACTACAATAAGCCTTTTCTATTTTTAAAAATATTCATGCAGTCAAGGCAATTGCTACACATATATGGTTACCTCTACACAATGTATATGAAAGATTAAGTATTCACTTCAAGCGAGGTCAAAATTCTTGCTAAATAGCTACCTGTGATGAAACCAGAGGAGGTTCAACAAACCACACCCACAGGTCATCTACAAAGCTCAAGGTTCCATACTTTATTAAACAGTGCAAGTATTATTTTAACAAGTAAAATAAACATCTGGATTTTTCCCAAGGCCCTAAGACTGTACTACCAACAAAAAAGGCCCTTTTTTTTTCCTTTGCTGCAGTGCAGAATAACTTAGTTTTATTTTTGGCCATCATTAAACTAAATATTGATTTAGATTAACTATATCAATAAAATCAAAGAGCAACTATTCTTGCTTTGTTCTTTTGCCTTTTAAAAAATTAACTTGTTCACACAGCAACACAATAATCCAGATCAGTCTACTCTTATAAAACCAAATGGTTGATTTCCCCAAACACTTTTGGAGAAAGCTGTATCCCACATAGATAGACAGATCAGCTGAAAAGAAATTCAAGCAACATGAGGAAGAAAGCTTCAAATTAAATTGAAAAACAGGTTAAGGCAATTAACTACCAAACTTCTACTGCCTTCTTGATGCCAAAAGAAGGCAGGTAGAAGGCACTGCCAAGAGCCTTTGAGAATGAGATTCTGACTTTTGAGTAAGTCCAAGCAGCATATTCTTGATTTAAGTTTTCAGTTCCATAAAAGTAAAAAAAAAAAAAGGACAAACATCTACAAATTTTGTTAGGATTGTTTCTATCTGTATGTCGATATTCCTGTTCTGGTAAAACATACTTATCTCAAGCCAACTGCTGTATTGATGCCACTTAAATGCACTCACCTTGACAGTTCCATCAAGCTGAAGGAACAATTTATAGAAATTAAATGTAAACAAAATTCAAGCATTGTGTCTCAGGGTTATAAAGGCATTGTTTTAAAATACACTGTTAAATCAAACCTGTGTGTACTTAAAACTCTTATGATAAGAGTAACCCTGAGCCCATGGTTTCTGGGGATTTCACTAATGACCTTGAGTAGTGTTCCCATGGTATCCCTATGCAGAAAAACCTGATTACACCACTTGGAATTGCACAATAAACCTAAATATATGCTGTTTATTCCCCGGGAATTTGATCATTTACCTATTCTGGGATAAATGCTTTTAAAGATCCTTTCAATTAGGAAAGAATTGTGGGGGAAACTGTCAAAGAAAACAAAGCTCTGAGTAAAAGAATAAATAAGATGAATAAAGTGTTATTTTGGAAAATTGCGCTCATTTGAATACCTGATATCATACAGCAGTATGTCAGGTCAACTACCTAGGACAAGCAAAATAAGCACAATGTATCTTAGACACAGAAAAGACCCCAAGGAAGAAGAATGGTATAGAAAAAAAAACAGCTGAGCCACATTTCTAATGCAATATTGCAGCAAACAATCCCTTTTTGTTTTAAAAATGCATGGTATGTTATAGGGAGGCAATGTTTATGTTCAGCAATAAACTAACAAAAAAAAATACTACCATACCTAGCAAGTGTTCACTCTTCCAAAACAAGTATAATAAAACTCAAAAAGGGATTACAGAAGCCCTACTGAAATTTTATTACTTAAAAACCATGTTTTATCAAAACAGATTTGGATTCAAGTCTGTTAATTCAATCACAGTTTCTTCAGGAAGTACTGTGGCCAGCAAAGAATTCTACTCCAGAGACAAAGAGAGAAGGCAGAAGACAGAAGTTACAGCTTCAGCCCAACTGAGACTGGGTGCAGAAGTACAGGCAACCACTGCAGCAACTGACAAAATAAATGTTTGTGTTGAGAAGTAAAAGACAAAACCCAAGAACTTTTTAGTCACCAACATATCATGCAGAGAGTGAGCAGCTAAACTATATTAAAGGTACTTCCTTAACTTCCTCCCCTAAATCTACAGAATTCTCTTAAGCAAGGAAGCACTGCCTCATTAAACTATATGCCCATTTAAATCAACCTAACCCACTACTCAACAAGACCTCAGTTTTCACCCTGCTCCAGACTTTACAGTACTTGAGGCTAAACTTCTGAAGCGTTTGTGGTTAGCTTGTTTAAGGAGAACATAATTTGTCTTCCTCGATATTAGTTTTTATGGTCACACTTGAGTCTATCAAACAATCCATCCCACTGTAACATAACCCACCCCACTTCAGGTGAACATATAATGATATATTTCTTCCATTACCTGTCTCTGAAATATAAACAACAGGATCCTGCTTTAGAACTTTACCAAGTTTTGAAGTAGCTGCTTTTTTCTCAGGTGACTTCTTGGATTTTTTCACTGACTGCACCTCCTCTTCTGAATCTGTGTTTTGACCACAACATAAATGTAGATTTCCTCCACATACACATAGGCTTTAAGTAATAGATCACATAACAGTTAACATGTTCACATGTCACAGCTGAGTGAGAAAAAGACTCCATATTCCTACCATATGGTAGGAAGGTCAGAGCATAGCTTCCCTTTTCAGCCACCATATCAATGACTAAATGAAAATTTGGTCAGAATTTAGTCTTGAGAGCACTATTTCTCTTTTTCTCTCCTAATACTAAAATGTTAGAACTTGCCAAATCTCCTAACAATATCAGTACTTTAAAGGTAGCAGCAATATATTAATTTTGTACTCCTACTATTCCTCACTGCTGAACAGGAACTGTTTATAAAACTCAACCCACAAAAACTTTCAGATGTACAATTTACCTAATCAACATTGCATGCTGATGGAAAAAAACAAAGGGATAGTCAGAAACAATTGTGAACACTACCTGAATCGTAGATGATTCTTCTCTTCTTTTTTGTCCGCTTTTGTTTGGAATCATCATCACTGGGTGAATTATTCACCTAAGTGTAACAGTCCATTAGTTCAACCATTAAACAGATCCTCTCAGCTTTTAGTCAGTCACACATTCAAATTTATGAGTTTCAAACAAAGTCCAACAGAAATTATTTATTTTCCAATATTACATTTACAAACAGTCTTGTGCTAACTTCTGCGTGGGAAGGGGAAAGATGCAGCATGGAGAAAATAAGGAAGAATTTCCACTCTGAAATTACATAGTCAGAATACTTATTTAAGTAGCACATTACTTCTAAACTGTTACGTTTCACATTAAACATTCCACCCTATTAGAAATCTTCCACTTCTAAATGATTTTATAACTAGCTTTAGCCATTGCTTTCTTTTTTATGCAGCTCAGATGATTAACACGTCTGAAACAAGAACCCAATCTAGTTTTAATCTGCCATTTTAAAGAATTTGGTCTTTGCAACAGGTTTAGAGAAGTGATCCCAACAAGCACAATGTTCATGTTTCCTGCACAGGTGTTGAAAAAGCTGGTCAGCAGGCACTGCATCACAGACATTTACCTAATTTGTAAGCATGACACCTTTATGATATGTCCACATATACTGGGCACAAACCTTGGGTCTATTAGACTAAAAATTACATCAGCAAACCTACTTAGAGAACTGTGGCCAATAGTCAGAATTACTTCAAATATAGAACAGACTGTTCTTACACTAGCACTTAACCATAACAACTTCTACCTACCTTTGTCCTACAAACCAAATTTTTTAAATTAGCAATTTCCTTCACCTCCCACAAAGTTTTACTGCTACAAGTTAATTTTAAGTGACAGTTTCCTCCCATGCCTATAAAAACAACTGATATATAATCTGTTATTTTAGTATATGAGAAGAAACATGACTTTAAAAAATGCTAGATACACAAATAATCCAGCATCAGAGAAACAAAACCAAGCGCTTCATAAATATGAAAAGCAAAACTAACCTTAGTCTCCTTTTCCCTTTTCCTCCCACTTGAGGGTCCTTCACCATTTTTAATTTTTTCACTCTTTTTCACAGTCTCACATTCCTGTCGCTTTCCAGAAGGTACAACACCAAAGAATCTCCTGATATCCTAGTAAAAGCAAAAAGAGATTTATAAATGTTTAAAAATAAGACAGCTCTTCACACTACAAAATACCAATGCACTGAAGTTACCTTCTCAGCAGCTCCATTACATTTATTGATTTTAAAATTCTGCTTACAGTTCAGAAAACAAAGCCCAGATAGTTAAAAGTAGCTACTCAGACACCCACACCACCTGATTCTAGTCTTTGAATCATGAAAAAAATTTATTTCTTCCTGAGTTGGGCATCTTCACCAACACATACCACAAGACAAACTTCCAGCATGAAATACCATGACTTAAGATAGATGTATAGATTTTTTTTCTGATTAATTATTGCAAACCTAAACCAAAGCATTTCTCTAGTTAAAATGATTAACACAGCTATGAAGTAATGTCCCATGTAGAAAGAAAGAAAAGGACCAGGAGCTTGAAACAGCGAAGTAATGGTACATACTGCATTCTCCACCTTCCCATAAACTTTTAAGACAGTAACTTACACCTCACTAAAAAATTAGCCAGCAAGAGACTTATAAAATTTAAATAAAGAAAAATGACACGAGGATCTATTTTGTTACCTTATTTTAGTACCTGACCACAATACAGCCATAACAAGCTTTTTAAGCATGTAAAATCAGCAGCTGGAGCTTAAATTTTAGAAAATCGCTATTGTACACACAAAATCACATCTGACTACTCTTTTATTAAAAGAAATTGAGAAAAGAGGTACCTGGCAGGTATCACTAGCTACAGGGTTAGCAACCATTTTACAGAAAGAAAGGACCTCCTGTGGCCTAAATCACAGATAGCAGGTAAAGGATGGGGCTCAGGACTCCACAGGACACAGCTGAGAACTATTCCCTATCATGGAGTTCACCTGGCACTTCTTTATTATAGGGAACCACAAGTAAAGTAGTACATTCTTAGGAAACTGGCATCAAGTCTGATTGATAAGGGGTCTTTGAGGCTCTTTTTCTAACAGTCAACTCTTGTCAGTTTGGATTTAGGGCTTAAAATCAATGGAACACGTAATTTGAAAGTATAAAGAAAAGATCAGACATGTATATATTCATTTAGTGCACTTAAAATAATTTTCCAGAATTGAAAATGTTGTTTCCTGTAAAAATTTAGGCTCTTTGTGTTTTAACTGCATATATTAATATGGATTCAGCAAATGGTAGATTGAAAGTCATTCTTCCTCAATGTAACTTCACACTTCTCCTTCCATGGAATTCATGACTTGAAGCAAAGATTTTCAACATTCTACTATTTTACATATATTCCTACAATATAAATGCAATACTATATAAAACACTGAAATTTTGACTGCCAATACCTATAGCTAATAGGTCCGAAGAGAGCATCTATTTAAAAAGTCTCCAAATAGATATTTGGACTAATTACTCAATTATACTCATTATTACTGACTTCTTTTTAGGCTTAAGGTAACATAGGCAAGAGAAAAAAAAGTCTCATTAGATCTTTTATGTAGTAAAATAATTAAAACACTTAATACAACACTGTAAATAAAGCGATTTTAAAGTTATCTTTTTTTAAAATAGCTGTTACTTTAAAGCATAAAATATTTGAGGATTTAATTTTAGATCAACAGTAAGGCTCTATTCATTCTACAATTTTCACTAAAAACTGTTAAATGAGGTGCTCTGCAAATCTATCTTGCTCTGCCAACCTCTGTGATACCTGGAAATTGTTGCATAAGGGAGCATGAATATATCCCAAAATTACAGTCATCAAACTTGTACACCTTAGAAGTGGTGTAGTACATTGGTTAGCCCGGCTTAAAACCACGTCTGCTTTAATTTATTTCTAAAACTTTTCAGCAATAGGCTTCTCCAAAGGCTTTTTAGCAAGATTTATTAATCACTATTTTTCCTCTAATGTGACCTTAAGTTTGGATTCTGATTCTAGAATCAGTTTTAAAGTGTACATAATTACGGCAAAAGCTTTGTAGAACCTTTTGGTGTTTTGAGAATAGGCAATAATATTAGAATTCTTTAAGATTTATACAAGGTTTATGAAATGCAAACTTAAAATAAAACTTAAAATACAAAACCCTAAGCTACAAAGGAAGATTGGCATTTGTGCACAGCCTTCTTCAATATTCTGCTATAAATTCACCAATCTTCTTCAGCTATCCTGCTCCTCAGAGGAAAAGGTAACCTTGCTGACATAACACAGTGAATAGGGAATTGCTTGGGAGAAAAGTATCCCTCGGGACAACAATAAAGTTACCTTTTAGTGAAGCTTTTATCCAGGAATCATGAAACAGATTTTTCATGCTTTTTATAAAGACATACCAGATAAATTATTAATTCATTGCATAACTAATTGCAGAAATCAAGCCACGTAAGTATCTATCATACAAGATCCCAGTCAGGACCACTTTCTTGAATCCTGGGCTTATTTAACATACTCAGACTGATCTTCCTATAGGTATATTATGCCATCCATACATATATAGGACCACCAGGTGGAAAATCTGTGTGTTCACCTTTTATCTACACTCATTCCAATGAGGAAAGGCTGGAACTGTCAAGTTTCCTTCCAGGACATGCCCCCAAAAACCACAGCAATGTGCCCTGTGTATCCTGGACATACTCACCAGCATGGCTGCTGCCTTGCCCATAAGGCTAAAATTAACACAGGCAAGGCTATTTTTGGCTACCCAGGGCTGCTTCAGCAGCAGCCCCAGCAAGGAATAACTTTGAGCAGTTCCATCCTAGGCAGGAGTTGTAACTAAGAATGCCTGATCACCCTCACTCAGTTAGGGGGGTAATTGATACATGGCATCTGAAAGGACTAAAAAGCTGGCTCCTGCTCAGCTTAGAGTTGTATGGCTGTGCCATCTAGTCCCTACCTGTTCTGACTGCTTCAAATCCTCCTTCTTACACTGTAACAGAAGACCACAGTAATTAATTATGCCAGGCTGCAAGTTTTCTCTTGAAAGATTTGTATCTGTTTGTTTTATTGGGGGGAGTAACACAAACAGAAACTGAAAATCATTCATTAGGTAGTAAAAAGACTGGTAATTCAAGGAGTGTTTTTACAAGACTGGTGCTCAGTAAAGCAGAATACTTTCCAAAGTAACATCATATAATCCAGTCTGCACCTCAAAAGACAAGACAGAAAACTGAACTTCACCAACCTAGCTCAATGATTGCAGCAGAAAGTAATGCACCTTACTTCAGGTACTGTGTGCCTCAATGAGGGCCTTACATCAAAACAATCATATTTCTTTCCAGTCTGTCTATTTTGGTGCAAGTTTTGATCACATATCAGCTCTGACACTTGGAACTTCCAGAACAATTGCACTAACTAAAATCAGATTTACATTATCACCTCAGTGAAACCAGTAATACCTGCTTGGATAACTACACTTAATGAACAGCTACTGATAGTGGTAACTGCGGCAGTTTTTCAAGCAGTATCACAGTTCTAAGTGCATCACAGCTGATGCTCCAGCTCCAACTCCAGGCATGAGTATCCCTCTCAGCAAGAGGAAACTCAAGAAACTCCTATTCCTGGGCATTCATTCCCTCAGGTGTATCACTGTACCTCACTGCTTGTGAACTGGGTCATGGCCACTAATCTGGGTGAAAAAATAAATCCCTTCTAATACAAACCCGTTTGTTGTGTAACCCTGCACACATCAGTTCTGCACAGCTGAGAATATACTGCAGAATCAAGCTAACAGGGCCCATTTACACTTGGCACTACACAACAAAAGTTTGCAAGGGCGTGACACTGACTTGCAATATGCTCATGTTGTTGCTGCACAAGCAGAACAGGCTGCACCATCACTAACATCACTGTACTTTCGCCTCTATTTCCACAGCTGCAGCAGAGATGGCTGAGCAGCCACTTCAGCATTGAAAAGGGAATGGGATGAGGCAACTTTTACGCTCCCCAACATGACGGTTGTCTTTGTCCCTACTAGGACAGGGCCAGGCACTGTGAGATGTGTGACATTCAGAAGATCACACAGAGGGAGAATGCCTTTGTTCTGGGAAGGTGGGAAAGGAGGAAGCAAGCCTTCCAAGATTAGTTTTCTAAAAGGGTGATAGCAGGGACACAGGAGAGGCAGATTTGTCCTCCTACATATATTTGAAGTCATCAGCCTGCCCAAAACAAACCATGAAAATATCACATTTTAATCGTGCCAGAAGTCTTAGTGCTGGCAGACCTCTGTCAGTACAGCAGAAGACTCAGATTGTATCACCCACCACCGCAGAGCACCAGGTTAACAAGCTTAAACTCTTTGGAGAGTGCAAAACTAGAGTTGCACCTTAACTTGCAAAATGATATCTGTAGTTAAGCCAGTAAAAGATGTGCACAGAGACTCCATCTAAATAAAAGCAAACTTCTCTGAGCCGGAAATTAAAAATGGATACCATCTTAGGGTGACGGCATAGGTGAGCAGCACTTTGGAAAGCACAGGATCACGTGTATGTTTATATTTAAAATCTCTTTACATCCTACGGAGGGTTGTATCATTATCTATAAACAACTGTCTACTTCCAGACTTTCAAGCTCTTTTCTTCCCCCATCGAATAGTTTTTCTGTAAACACTGCGCACTCTCCAGGTCGGCATCAGAAACGCCTGGTGTGTGCTCCTGCTGGAATTAAGAGGTCACGCTCCGGCGCACCGCGTTTACAGAAGGTTTGCTTATCCGCATTCCTTCCCCGGACAAGCCCAAGGTCCGCGCCCTACTCCCCAC